>QYTT01081672.1:17012-39059 GCA_006980735.1 Dasypogon diadema
AAACAATTAAGTCGAAAATCACTAGCAAAATAACATTAAATAAAGTCGACATTAACTAACCAATTTATTGTCTGGTTTTCTTTTATCAGATCCTCGAGGTAATCATTCAGTCAATAACCTGCTAGTTTTCTGCTACATAGCCTGTCATATTGTATCTATCACTGTGGTTAATATAGTAAAAGAATGGCGTGTAGGCAAGTCAAGAATTACTAAAGTTTATCAAAGGATATATGCTGTCTCCCTATTAATTTTTCATAAAACACAATCTGAGATTCTAACTGAAATGCAGGGCCATTCCAGATGTTTTTTATATTTGTAGTTACCTGGAAAAATTTTACTGATTGTAAGGAGAAGGGGATGGATGTCAATATTAGATACATTTTTACCTTTTCATCGAAATATTTTTTGGCTTCTATTCAACAGATGTCATCAGAATCGTCCCTTTCTTAAGGTAGATTTATGGTGTACTTGGCTGACTTGTAATCGAAGACCTAATATCGCTTTTAATGACTGCATTCGTTTTATTTACAGGCTTTGGCGTATTGATCATGACCCATCCTTTATTTCGTACGTTCTAGAGCACTTACTGAATAGTTATCGCGAGATAAATTTCATACATTAATTATTAATTTGATTCGTAATAAAACGCCTGAATACCTTCATGAACATCGGAGATTATTGGTTACCAGACTAGAAAAATTTAGAAGGTTTATTTTATTGGAGAAAGAAATTTGGAAAGAGATTTGGAACTCTTTGAGAGAAATTAACCAGCTTTGGGTTTTGGGATGGTTAAGATCATATACTGGAAATTTGGCTAAAAACTGAGGGCTAGACGTTGTCAAAGAGCTTCAATATTCTTTCATGTATTTTCATTACATTTATAAAAAAAAATAATTTCTAACCAATCAATATTGTTCAGATATTTATAAAATTCTTTCAGTCGATCAGTACGGAACCTAGAGGGATTACAATAGATCCAAATCTGTTTTAATATCGTTTATCTATTGTTATAAGGCACACTCACATTTAAAGCCATCAATATTTTGGATTTTATCGTACAAAAGACACACTTTAAGGAGATCCAAATTAGTTTAATATAAACTAACGCTTAAGAGCGAAGCTTTATAGGATTATTATATTTATTTGCTAAAAACGACAAGGTACTTGTAATAGAACTAATAAAACTTTCCTATTCCCGACATACATAATACACTCAGAGCTCTAAAATTAACATAAGTCTATGCATACAAAGGGTGCGTTCAGCTAAAATGCATTAAGTAGGGTACATTTTTGTCTCTTTGAAGTCTACCATTTGAAGCAGAAATGCATGACAAGCGCAAACAATTGCCACTAGCATGGAAACATCATGTTTAACATCAATAAACAAAGAACGACTTTGTTTGTAACAAGTCCTAAACAATAGATATGAACCTTAATCACACCACTTTGTGGCAGACTTTAACAGTACAGTAGGTTCTGTAAAGAGGGGACTTTTAAAGCAGGTTGTTTAGAGAATATCCCTTTCGTATTACTTTATATTATGCTTTTTGTGAAAGCGACTGGATTTTTACATTTTTTGAGCGCATGTAAATATAAATAAATCATTAGATTCGGCTTTCGGTGCTGTGGGTTCCCAGAGTAATTTTAGTCCATTGCGTAAATTATTTCCATAGTTTCCAGCACATAAGGCTCTTACTTTTTCCCGGATAAATTTAGCTTAAGATAATTAAAATCTATAGATATTAGTATACTTATGCCATCCAACTTTCCATCTTATTATTCTATGAAAGTCGAAATTTTCCATCAATATAACTTAAGCCTTCATCTGAGTACTGGGGAATCATAATCATATAACTTTCATACATTACCTTCAGCAAGAGGATTAAATTTCGTATTAAATTTTCAGGGTCCATTTTGCCAATATCCGCTTTCATGTTGCATGAAAAATTTCCATTAAAATGAGAAAATTTCATCTATGAGTTTTTTCATTTTCAGAATATAATGTGTACATAGATAGATGCAGGTTTCTATTTATCGCATTCATGTATTGTTCCATATGCTGGTAGCACATTTATCTTCTGCATTTGGAGAGTTGTCTTCCAGTAACTCAGGCATGTCTTTACCAGAAATTCTCTATAAGTTTGACCCTTGAGTACTTATGGCAAAGTATATGATTCCAGAAAAATGTTAATGATTATACCAATCCAAAAGCTGTTACTAAGTTTAACAGAGACCAATAAAAACAATTAGGTATTATAAAGATTTTTTCGATTTTAGTTAAAGATGGAATTTTGTGCTAAATACTGGCTTGAAATCGGTACTAAAACTGCATCATACATACATACTTTAAAACTATATAATATAAGAAACTTTCAATCATATCGTTCAGACCTTAACAATTTCTTAACAATTTTAACAATAATCTTCCAATTAAGCGTGACAATTGCTGAGGGTACTTCCATAAATCCCTTCATTTAACGAAGACAATAAAACGTTTTCAGGCATCTACACCTCGATAAGCTCGAGGAATTTGCACGATGCACCGCTAGTTCAGAAGAGAAAAAAGCCCGGAAAGGATATCCAGAGTGACAGCGTTACAAGCCCGTAATGTCCTTTTTAATGCCTGAACAAATTAAGTTCTACCGCAGAGCTATAGAAAATTTACAACACATCGAGCTAAAGTTTCCCACACGGATCTAGTGTTGTAAAGCTTAGCAATGCAACCTCAGTATGTGCCCAGTTGAGTGCTCTTATCCCAAGTTCCGCTCAAACCAAACCTCTCTGAGGGTTTTGCAACTAACGAAGTTGTTTGAAAACAAAAAAAAGTCACAGAGAATGAAGAAAACAAAAAGGAAGAACCCGCTGGGATGTCCTCGAGACATGCGATACAAAGCTCAACAGAATTATATAGAAACAGGGAATGATATATCCTTAAACTGTTAGCCAAGCAGTATACTAGGTAGAAGATGAATATCCACCGCAACATAGTGGCAACAGCAAGGGTATAAACCAAGGGGCTTTTAGTGCCCCAGGCGAACAGAGGCAATAGCCGTACACTAACCAGGGCCGCAGCACTTTAATGTGGAACTAATGATCTGAGAGCACTAAATAAATTACCTGTTCTCCCTGGTGAAGGTGGAAAAGCGAAGCAGAAAAGGTGTCACCATGGATGAAGTAAACTATACGGATACAACGGAAGTATTACTTGGGATTACTTCGGTGGTCACTTCATATGGGACAATTCAATTTCAGTGCACACTTTACCTGACTGCAAAAGTATAAATGGATATAAAATGTAATTTATTACCTTTGTGGAAAAGGGTTCTTTTCATGCTGCATCTCCCTACTCCCTATGGAATATTGTCACTTTTTGTGCATCATTATTACCCCTCCTCGAACCCTGATAAGGATGCCATTAGCAATGTTCATATGTTAGATTGCAATGAAGTGTATTTTCAAGCAAGTTGTATTGGAAATATATTTTAAATTTTCGGATGTTTAGTGCATTACTGCAATAATTTATTCATGACTGGGACGTATATAAATTAGTAAGAAAACTGGAGCATAAAATCTCCAAAGGCCATCTGGCCCCTACAGTTCCAATGAATTCGTTTTCTAATGAAATGTCGTTGAAGTAGTTTTGTACCCAGCAATATTTCATACGGAGACCATTTTTTTTTGGTTTGAAGACGTAATTAAAAGGACTTGGTGAAAATTGTTAAGTTAATCCTGGGTGCCTTATCTAATAGACACTTTGACTGTTGCATTCACAACATGAGAAATATAGGCACAGGATGAACTCTACAAGTTTTCCCAACGTAATCCTGCACAGAATAATCGGAAAAGTGGAAAACTATGTCTACGGTGGATTCACGATATTAAATGGTCGTCAAAAGTATTACCACAACAAAAATTTTAGAACAGCTGCTATGGTGAACCTTCATTCCTAGTTGCAGAATCTAATTAATTATTTTCCTGCAGAATCCCAACCAGTTTTGATGAAAGTTGCATACGCTGTGCGAGGAATGATGAAAAGACCAATTAGAGACCCCGGCTGTATAGGAAGTTTCATACAGTGTGGAATATCGCAGGGATCCCTAATTGGTATTTTATTATTCACATTATGTTCTCTAAAAAGATTTCCATGTATGATCTTGAGGTTTATCTGGCGGTTTAAAATAAAAATTGTGAAGACATGCAAACGTAATGACCACTTTAGAAAGCCTGGTGAGATGTCTAGAGCAAATTACTGCAAGACACCTAAGGTCTTCCTGCAGGGAAATTTCGAGTGTATTTGTAAGCCTATATAAAATCTCGAGTACGGCTAAAACTTGAAAGAGAATTTTCGTGGATTCATATCGCTAACTGGAAAATCTACCTAAAATCGCAAGCTTTGTAAAGACATAATAGAGGCAACTTAAATCTTGTAATACTGGCCATAGTCAATAATGGGATTTTCGAATGCAACTTGGTTTTATTTGCTCGAAACAAGAAAAGAGTAGGTTAATTTTATTGAAAATATTGGTCTGCCTAAAATCAATGTGGTCATATTTATTTGAAATTGTGAGCAGGACGAAAATCGAACGAAGAAAATAAATCCCACAAGGAAAACAGCTTTCTTACAACTAGTAGTGGTATATAGGATCAAACACATTTATGAGATTTTGAGGATTCAAAATTTTCTGACTATCAGCAAAATATAGAGAAAAGTGTATTACCCGTAACAACGTTCACGAATCGCTACTTTTTCAAATGAGTGATTTTCCATAAATACATCTTGGAAGTAAATCAATTTCAAATAACCGCATCTCTCCATAATTTAACAATCCTAAAAATTCAACTACCCACATCAAATCAAAATAGATTAACATTTGAGAAAAACTGCCGGTCCACAGAGAATTGCTCCTTTCAGATTCATAATTTTGTGAATAAAATTTGATCTCATAAAAGATTTCACCAGCGCATTCAGACAGGATAAAAGGGATCAACCTGGACGTTTCCAGGATAAATTTCGTACCAATACCAGCTTTGCTCAAATAGATTTACTGTTTAATATGTAAAGCTCCTCGATACATAAAGGAAGCAGGCACAGCAAATGGCAGATTATCCCAACCACCGCAAGACTTACGACGTTGCAGAGATATAGAGCAGGGCAGTTAGTGAGAGGGCGAACAGATAAATTTCAGCTAACATAATTAAATCTTAATTGCTAATTTGTACACACAACGTTGCGAGAGAGATACATCATAAATCCATTACACTAATGACGATGTATTGCTTGCAATGCTATAACCGCTATAGCTAGATGGATCTTACCAGTTACCAGTAATCACCTCTACAGCCATAGGTGCTGAACAAAAATGAGGCTGCGGTGCGACTACTATAAGAAGCATCACCTTCATGGTTCCACGCTTTCAATTGCGGCATCCCATATAGGGATTGCCCCGAGAGCACCCCTCCACCACCGCATCCCCACGCTCTACGTACTCGAACTTTGTAGCGTTCGAATACATCATAGTAAACTGAATTTTAATACAAAATTTTGCCGTCGGGCCCTCGCTGTTGTTATCAGGCATATTAGGATATGATCCTGAATGTACGAGCATATTATACCGGTGAAAAGCTTGCCTTACAAAAGCAAACCCTAATTGTACCTGGTGAAAACGTCTTGCTTGTGTGCTGGTTCCAGTACAAAGCTACCAAAAATTCGAGGAATCACTTTTGCCTTGGGGCCCCGGAGAAAAACGCGCTTTATGAAAGCAGTTGCCATTTTTTTTTTACCTTTGCGAAGGTTAAAGCCGTTTTCAGGGCGGATTTTTATTTAATTGAATAAATGTGAGAAATGTGACATAAACGTCACTTGCTTTAATGTTATACGTTACCAGTTCAAAAGAGAGCATAATTTCTATGTCGCCACCTCACACATTACCATTGAATATGTTTTTAATTCATCTTCTGGAATATGGGGTAAGGTGGGTATTAACTGGGTCCATTGGATGGGGAACGTGTGCTTCATAATTTCCTCACATCCCTGGAATCTTTTAAAGCGGGTCAACACTTTAAATTTGAGATACTTGAAATTTAAATGTTAAATCAGAAATTAACACTGCGCCTTTATTTGAGGGAGGATATTCAGCTGTTGCTGTGATAGATTTCAGTACTTAAGAGGGTGCTTAGGATTATATCGTCCCAGGCTATTAATCTGGAGAAGCACTGTTTGAAGGTGAAGAACAGAATTAGATACAAGGTCATAATTCTGGTACGCTAATTACTTTTACAGAGGAATTATCGTTTCTTTGTTGCTAGATGGATACCGATATCTCGTTTAATTTACTCGAGTTTCAGATTTTTTTTCTTCTACTATCAAAATTCATGATGAATAAATTTATGTAGGAATTTGTAAAGTAGCGTCCCTCATCTTTTATCAAGTCATTTTCTTTTTTGGCAAGAAGGATTCCACCCGTTCTTTTGATTCTATTGGTTGCTTTTATTCTTTATTTTTATTATTTACACCATTTCGAAATTTTTGGTTATGCAAATATAATCAGGTATAAGTTAGAATATAATGTAACTATGTAACATTTTTTTTCATACATTTGAGGTCGTCTGACCACCAAAAGAAGTCTTTTGTAACCGACCCTATTTAATTTGCTGCTTTCCGTTGGCGATGAAGCCCCTCTAATATAGCTCATGATCTTCCCTGCTTGGAAAATTGGTTGATATTGCCAGGTTCTATAATTTATACCACAGATCCTTATCCCTACTCTCACTTTCATCATAGATCCATCGATATACCAAATAATCCCTTTTCTAAGGTCATGTCACCTGAGTACTGTCCAAATTTCAAATTCCTCACGTATCATGAAAATCGATTTTTATAGTATTTATTTAATGATCACGATTTTGCTGATTCATATTTGGGAACCTTTTCTTTGAAATCTTACTGCACTAATTCGACTGCCAAATTACAAAAATTACCTCCAATCAATGAAAGAATTCTTAGTTCACTAAAAAGCGTACCTAACTGCAGAAAGCACAGTAGAAGAACAACGATTCCTTAATATTCTCAATTTATTATTAATCAATACTAAAAAAAGAAGGAAGCCAGAAAAAACCCAATTTAGATCATCCAAAACCACAAATTACGTGCACCTGTAAAGTAAAGGTGCTGCTCTTCGCCTGAGGGTTACTTCTTAATATCCGCTGAATTAAACATGGTCCTTATGTGTTCCCTACAAGATGTAGTTATCTCTAAATTGCAGGAGGAAACTGGTTTTGCTCTTTTTCCTTCAATCTTCTGAGCTCAGCTGCTGTATCTCCGACAAAAAGTAACAACGGCAATGAATCAAAATTTCCTGCTTCATTTTTTTACAAGGATACGAGATAAAAGGGAAATGTCTGTCTTCAACTTGGCGTAAGATTTCTTTGTTTACAATTGCTGCTGCAATCTCATTCTCGCTTTCAGATATTCCTGAGGTAACAACAAAACTATCAACTTACCCACGATCGAAAATGAATTATCAGCAAAAGATGGATACGATCCCATAAACTAGAAGTCAAGTTGACGACAGTACCACAAGAAACGTTCCCTGGCTGTTGATTGTTTTGACTATCCGAGAAATTTGTGGGATCGTGAAGAGCCTATTGATTACTTGTCCACCGGAAATCAGCTTTAGCCGATGCTGCTCTAGGGTTGACAAGGTTAATCATGATCAGTCGTGCATAAAGAAACCTGAAGAAGAGCAGCTGACGTTGAAGATCTTTTGTTCTCGGCGGAAAAGATGTGGTCAGCAAAACGTCCGTTAATGCTATTCATTGGTAATGAGTCAAGCAAGATACACAAGCTATTCTCATACGTTTTTTTTGGGTAAATAGCAAAACAGTTCGAATTTACAGCCCATAGATATTGTGCTTGAGTTGCTGCCGGGAATTTGCCTCCAATTATTCCAGCGCGAACATGAATTCCAAAATTTTTTATTCCCCTCGTGTTTCAGGTGAGGCCGGATTTAATAGGCGATAATGACTTGATTCCGAAATCTTCTTCGATCGAAATTCCTTTAAAAATTGGATTGTCTTACTTAAAACATTTCAGCAATTTCTGCCCTACCTGCAGACCACTATAATTCCTTCCTCACTGCTGGGCGAAATCTCACATTTCAGGTGATAGCAAAACATATAATGTAAGTATGAACGAGCAAATTCTACAGATTGCTCATCCTCCCGTGTCTGTTGCTTTAATAGCTTTCGCATACTGATGAGCTTTTGTACTCATTATATCGGTGTCCATCTCACCACCCATCACAGACGGATATTCAAATGAGTGCAAGGGTTGCAAGGATTTTACGTTCCAAACTCAATTTTCTACGGAATAAATCACTTCACAGCGGTTTGTTATTCGGAGGTAGGTATTTGAGGCGATAGTCACCAAAGCCGATTAATTTGATGTTATAGAAAACCTATCAAATAGGCTGCTTTGTCTTTTGTTTTGGTAGTACATATTTTTATTTTTATTTGGAATATTGAAAAATTGGCAATTTATCCACAGAGCACTGATGAACACTTTTTTTTGCGCAAAACTATTTTTATTTCCGACACGTACCTAAATGTGCGGAAGGTATTGCTGGGCTACTTTAATCTCAAATGAAGCGAAAAGTGACTGGGTTATTTATTAGCTGGTTGGTTTGACACGCAAAGGATTTCATGATTACATTTTACGCTCAAAAGGTTTAAAAAGAGCGCAGTTATCTTATTTCAGATGTTTTGTTTTTAAATATGTATATTATGTCACACCATTACTACGACCATCTAATTGTTTGTTCAATTCCACAAAATTCAGAGTTTCGTAATACCAAGTTGCAGATATCTGACTCTTGCAGAATTAGGCCTCGATTCATCGCTTTTATCCTATCGAGTTGTCCAAAATGTTGTAGTACCAAGTGGGCTAGGGCTACGGGGCTATAATGAAGGTGTTTCAGTGCCCAACTTTTTTTTAGTAGCGACCCGAAACGCAATATCCAAAAATTAGGGTTGTTATAGTCTTCAACTCGAGTTAAGTCCTCGATTGGCATTAAAAATAAACTATTACGCTTCTTTTGGTTCTGATAACTACTCATCCGCGGAACAGGTCTGGTGTGCAACGAATAAGGCAGCAGCTCTCCCTTATTGAATAGGTAAACCCTAGAAGAGTTTATTTGGTCCCTACTGATTTACTATGCCCAAACAAATATAATTAGTCCCGTGTAAGTTTGAGAATTTCAATGCATTAATATTGTTTTGTGTGGTTCAAAATTACTTCCTGCAATGCCCTCTTCAATCATCTTGGTTGGCTAACATTTGGTCAATTGTCTGTTTTGGTTTCAAACTATTAGCTGCCAACTGATCTTGTTCTTACTTTTTGCTCTAGCATCGAAATACAAGGGATCTCCTCTCGGTTCAGGTCCTGGTCAGATTGTTGACTTCGAAAAAAATATGGTGGCGATACTTACAAGTTCTGTCAATATTTTTATCAATGTCTTCATGATTATCACTTCCCAAAGAAAGGCTCGCATATTTTGATTTTCACCCCTGTATTCTCTTTTATTCGAGTAGGAAATCTTATATTCGGTGTCTCGTAATTGAAGAATTCCTTAAAGAAATTCTTACACAACGTAAGAGGTTATCATTGTAATGTGTTGGAAGCGATAGGGTAATTAGTGTAAAACTAGATCATGTCTTGTAAGTGGTTGAGTAAAAACTAAAAATAGTCTTAATAAACAAGTCGTGACATTTTTGGTCTTGTCAATTCTAAATATTGAAAATATTCTATGGATCGAGCAGTTTGTAGTTCGTATATGTATATAGAAATGATTTTGGGCTATCGAATATTTCGTAAATCGTAGCATTTAGAAATAGTTTTGAATACAAGAGAAAAATAACTCCAGTAAATTTATTCGGAACTGACTGTCCCTAATTTTTAATAAACGACAGCATTTTTCCAGGACATATATGAAATTTTAGAAATATGTAGCTAAATAGCTGCTCTTCAAATTTGTTTACATAATTAATTGAAAGTTGAGAAAATTTAAGTGAAACCACTTTAAACTTTTCCGAAAAAAAACAATGAACTCTTGAAAAGCAGAAAGTGATGTAAACCTCGTTTTGCAGAGTTGCCTTGAAGTAATTCTTTGTTCTTTCTTACCTAATTTTCCGAAGTTTTAAGTGAAGAAAAGTGAGTATTTATTTGAGCCAAGAACTTCCCCCTCTCAGTGCAACCCAAAGTTTGTAAACATCTGTTAGGATAAAAACTCCTTGTTATCCATTCGTGGGTACTTTGCGGAAAAGATTTCTCAATATTCTTTCGCGTTGTGTAAATCTTCTGCTATAGCCTTGTTCATTAATAGACGCATTCATTTCGTACGAAAGATAGTTTTAACAAACACAAAACAACGGAAAAACTCTATTACCTAGTTATATATTTCATCACGGCTACTATCTAAATTAAATCTAACCCGAAATCTTTATAGAATATTTTTCGTACCTTATGATGCTAGTTCCTTTCACAATTGTAAAACAATTTGAATCAAAATAGAGATAAAAGCTGTGTTCGAGGTTCCTTTCTTTCCCTTACTACTAAACAAAGAGGAGATAAAAATAATTTAAAATATATGAGCGGGTAAAGTATTCAAATCCCACAACCATCGCTCAAAGAATCATCTAATAAATATGCAAATCAGTTGCGTGCACACACCTTGAAATTCCTGTTATTGCTTTGGTCCTTAGCTTTTTTCATGGCCCAAAATGGTCCACATAAAGCCCATTGCTTATCCCCAACATGGTTACACTACCAGAACAACTCCCCGAGTCCCATCTTATACAATTCCACCAAAGGCCGTAAGCTATTTAAAAAAGTTCATGTATCCCACCTAATTGTACTTGGAAACTCCCCATGCAACCGAAATGATTTAGTAGGCATATTCCGAGTTGAAACAGACGATAAGCCAGGTCTGGAGAATCTTGAGATGATTACGAAAATCGTATATAATTTATATATATATATATAATATATTCACGTCTGTTTATCCTTGCAGCACTAACTTCTCGGGAGATGCGTTCACCAACTTAGAAATTAATTTCGACGACACGGGCTCGATGTGTGTGTTGGAGTAAACACTGTCCGATTCTGGTAAGCTCTGGCTTAATTGCTTCCAGGAGATATAATTTACATTTCGACTTCAAAGTCTGCAGCTCACAACAACACCGGTGAGAACTTTCACAGGTGGATTCTGAGGTTATGAGGAAACTTTTGCAGTCAAGGATCAAGAGTTGAATTAAAGTTTCAGGGATTTCAAAGTTGAATACATTTTGAGTTAGTGCAGTTGAGCTCTTGTGGAATAAAAACGTTTTTGGTTGGAAGATCCCTGTGGTATTTTTCAGGTGGAGGACAAAAAAAAAGTACATGAAGGGAAACAGCAGAAAAGTTATTAAAAGAAGAAGTAATTTTGTGTGACAGCAGGGATTAAATTTTTTAAATTCCATAAGTAAGATAGGGTGCAGGTGCAACACATTGTAAACCACAACATCTTTCGCGTGTAAACGTGCACTTCAAACCCGTCTAGTATGAATTAATTTTTCTGCACATATTTCTTTTCAAATTGTAAAATATGTAACTCATCCAGTTTAATGAGGATCAGTGAGTGAGAATATACTCGGAAGGCAGTTTTCAAGTTCTAGTGGAGTTTTTAAAATACAACATCATCAGCTTATCTTATGGTACTGGAACCAATTCCCACTGGGCACCAGGATGTATTATAATTACAAAGATTTTAGTGATTGCTTAACTTTGAAATTTGGAATTATCTACTTTTGCTTTTTGCACCATTGCGTACTGGATCACGTAATTAATCTTCATCGAATTTTAGGATTCAGAGCAAAGGGATTCAATTCTCAGAAGACGTCGAATAGATCAAAATTCAATAGTCTGGATCATAAATATAAATATATATAATATAAATGAAAATAAAAATTGATTACAACATTAATTAACTTAATCATTTAATTAAAAACGAAGGCTATACCAGAAACGAATTCCAGAACTATTATAAATTAAAAAAAATTACACCTTTTACGCTATATAGGACCTTTGCTCGAGCATACACGTTCTTTTGCAGAGAATATTTTGACCCTAGCAAAACACAATTCGCTATAATCGTAAACTAGAACTGGGAACTCTTAAATTAGATTAGATTAGGATAGGGTAGCGGATATCAGCTAAAAAATAAGGTCAATCTCACTTAAACCAATAGATTCCTAAAAACTTTCCAATAGGTACTACTACGAACCCCACGAGATTGATTCAGAGAATCATAACCCTATTCAGCCAAACAAACTCTTCATTTTCGACTTCTTTCCAGTACACTGAAGTTTAACCTCTTCTTTAAAAGACCTAGGCTTTCAAACACTAGCGATTAGATGGTTTTTATCTCTTTCTCGCTTTTAAAGGCTTCTAAAGGACAGAAGCGAATATTAAGGTCACCTATACGCTTGCCTTCCAAAAAAGCAGTCTCCAAAAATTATAGCCGTAATACTGCGCAAATTATTGAGATAATATTTTAATATGATCCCAGTCGACTGAGCAGGCTGGGGAGCACGTTTGCAGATTTTTTCCTCTGTGGGCGTGGGTTCGATTCCTGCTAAGGGCACGGTGATTTATCTGACTATCAATATTTCATACCAAAAATTATATTAGAACGAAAAGCACAGCGTATAGAACTGAAATCGAACCAGCGACCTCACGATCTCCGGTCGGGTGCTATGACCACTGAGTTAACCAAGTGACTGTCTTTTCTCTCTCCTAGCTACCTACGTGTGATTTTCTAAAAGGTATGTCGGTAATATCGATTTAGATTTTTCCTTTGATTCCGCCCTCTAATTTAAAGCGTAAAAAATTATTAGGTTATTAAATAAAACCTTCTATCGCCACATCGCATGAAAAATGCAAAGGGCGGAATCCTAAAATTTCTATTTGACGTCGGTGCAGAAAAAATACCGTCCTTTTTGTTTTTTAACTTGTTAAAGTGCCACAGGCTTCCAAATTAACGTTTTCCAATTGAAAACTAATGTGACAAAAAGCTTTAAGATTGTTTACAAATATTTGAAGAAGAAGAAGACTTTGAGTACATACGTAACAGCTCTCCCACTTACCCTCTGTAAGGGAAGAATGTAAACAGTTTCCATAAATGTCCAAATCCAATAGAGTCATTAATGCATACCATCCCATTACCAGTAAACGGCCGGGTTCCTTCTATTTTATTATATTCTTGGGTTTACTTGCAGAGTGCCAGTATATCCTTGTTGAGAATATTTACACGTCAGTAAAAAGTGAGTATTGAGGCAAACAAACACAACATAAACTTTCGTCTGTGGAAGCATATCTTAAAATCCTTTTCGCATTGAATTCTCAGAATAGAAAGACCCTAAACTCATTTCTTCTTCTTCATTCGTCTTGAATAGCATTTCACAAATACACCTGACTGCTTTCATCTGAAAATCTCTAAGGAAACAATTTTAAACTAAGCAAATGGCAATCGAAGTAAGCAATCAATTGACTGAACTTTGACCCTTGTTTGGCGCCTTTGAAGTTCAACTTTCTTGACATGATGGAGTGGAACTCACATGATTTTTTTTTACGAAAATTGTATAAAATGGATGTTAGAAAATTTATTGTGCTCGCTGTTTCAATCTGTTCTTTTTTTGCCTTTTTTTTGGAAAAAAAGGAAAATATATAGACCGAGCTTTGCCACTTACGGAAAAGGTACTGGAAACGATGGAGTTTTCATCTTGGTAAATTGAAGGTGAAATTTTTTTGGCAGAAAAAGTTGAAGCGGGAAAATTGCTTTTATATATGGAAAGATGTTTTGATGAAATATGTGAAATGATGAATTGCTTAGGGTTAGAAAGATATGGAGAATAATAAACAACGGGATCCTAAGTTAGTTTTAAAAAAAAATTTGCTTCCATGTTTTCATAATATCCGATCCTGGTTATGTTTGCATTTGATAAATTATGGAAGAGTACCTGTCCGTCGAAAGCATCAAAAATGTCATTTAAACAAGATTTAAATTCGTACAGATATCAACAAATTTTACGGAAGTGGATACTTATAAAAATTGCATGTTCAGTCCATGTACACTATCTAGGTATAAGGAGCTTACACTAATATCGTACTTAACGTGGAATAAATTTCTGGTGCTTCAATATTCGACCTGAGTCTAATGCGATTTGAGATTGACTAGATCTTGTCCTGTGAAAACAAACAACCCACAATAGTTTCTAGTTTTTTTTAAATTTTTACTAATAAGAAGCGGCGAACATAAAAGTTGGTTAGTTAAGTGCAATGCGGTCCTTTAGGTCATCCTCATTGACCAGACATTACATTCCCATGGCCTAGAAAATCTATTGAGAATTACCTAAATATTTCCAGAGTTTATGCATTTAATTAATTGTGATTTCAGGGAATAATTTTCGATAAAAATTTGGACCAGAAAATCACTTCCCTTTATGATATAAATTATCTGAATTTTTTCATAGCTCTTTTCCTTATTTCATAAGACCTAAAATTAGGGAGTAATAATTTTCTTTTATCCCTCTAAAGAAACCAATTTTCACAAAATTAGTTCACTGAACTCTTTAACTGCAGCTGTAAAAACAAAAGAATTAATGAAATGAGAAATGCTTTACGTTTCAGTCATTAAAGCATTTCTCTGAGCTTGCAAAGCAAGTACCCTGCAATTTAGAAAATTACCTAGAAAAAAAATGTCCCTTTTGTTCTTAAATGTCTGTAGTTTAGGCTTCATTAGGCTAATTTTGCTGTTTTAAAATTTTAAATACATAAAGCTGCTAATTTCTAAAGTTCATGCAGAACATGTGCTGTGCTTTTCTTAGATCTGATACTAGCAGTATCATAGTACGTGCAGTACACATTAATATCTAATTTTCTCCTGGAATATGGTGGGAATTTCGCTTGTATTTCTCTCGACAGAAATACACTTTTGTGTGCCTATTTTTAGAAAAGTTTCATTGGCTTTTTAAAGGCTCATTACAATAGTACTATCTTCTGTACTGAAGAAATAAATAAATGGAGAAAATTCCTTACAAAAGTAATCCAAACTATATTCAATAACTATCACCCAAGGGAGCTTCATTCCATGGAATAGTTGCAATATAAAATAGCTTCTGTAAATTATAAGGTTTTCAGCAAAATTACCTCCACCATTTATATACCAGAAGCCCTTTACTGGAGCGGAATCCTTTTCTGCACTTCTAGTGTGGTAAATTTTCTTACGCTCTTGGGATGATAATTTTCTTCCGTTCCAGGGGTCGTATCCCTTTCTGTACTTCTGGTGCGGTATCCCTTTCTTCTTCGTTAGTCCAGGCTGGTTGCATCCTTGTAACACCCTTCTTTTCTTTCTCTATCGAGCCTTTCAGCTTAGACGATCCTTTATTTAAGTCCTCACTACAGCTCTCGCCATGGTCAACGCTCCTTTGTGCCTCTTCTCGGGTGACAAAATTGTGACTGTATTTCCCTAATTTTCCTAATTTTATTTTTAATAAATTTTTTCATTGACGCGTACCTTAGATTGTTAGTTAAAGTATGATATGACGGACATAAGAGCAGCACTGCAGTCATGCATGAAATGCCTTCCGTGGATCTCTTCATGCAATGCCAATCAAGAGACCTTCTTTATCTCTTATAATGTTAACGCCGATGTACCACAAGGTTCTGTATTTTCCCTTACTCTTTTTTCTACTTTTAATTAATGGCTTCTTTTCTTCAGGAACTGTTATATCGTGCCGAATTTAATGTTCAGACCAAAAGGTCTGAAATCGATTCTCTGAAACACAGACTTGTCAATGCCCTTTCGTTTCCTTTTTATCATGTTCACAAAATTCAGTATCCCCGGTTACTCACACCAGACTCTTCTGCCAGAATTTCATGACAACATGAGAAAGCCCTCTAACTGGCCTATATGGGCTCTGCTATTATTCCTTATACAGTATCGAGTCGTCTTAGTTCATTCCTCCTTAATACATGATAAATCCAAATAGCAAAATTTTCGTGAAATACTATTCAGCAGAACTGTGCAAATGTGGAAAAAATTACCATCCTTTCTCCTCCCTTCAAATTACAAACTGACACTATACAAGCTGAGTGTATACCGACACTTTCACTAACTTCCTGTCTTCTTTCCTTCCCTCCCCTTCCTGCTTTCCTTCCTGCTTCGGCTGTACTATGTCATCGTTCTGTATTCCCTGAGCTTTGGCTGTACCCAAGGAAAAAAGTAGGATTACATTCAGGATCTGCTTTAATATTATACTAAAGCATTTAAATAAGGAATTCATACAATACAAAACTAAAAAAACGATAATAAAAAGGGTACAACGTACAACTTCACACTTATGAAACCAATCGGAACAAAGAAGAAACAACAAAGGTACTTTATATTAGTGAATTGTAACTAGACACCCATGGGGTCGGTTAAGTCTACAGTACCATAGACAAGCACCTCACAGAATCAGATGAAAGAACAATTGAAATGAACGCAACTCAACTGGAGCAATTAATTCAGTTGCCTTTTCAGATTGTTTTTTTGTTTTTACAAAACCCAGCTACCGATCATAATTTTCCGGTGATAGAAATAAAAAGTTAGCATATTCATAATGGAGTGGAAGAGCAATGTGAACATTTTAGTGAGAAGTAATTTTATAGTTTCAAAAGTGTTTTAAATTGGTTGCAATCATACCAACGACTGGTTTCTATTTTTGGAGATACTCAGTCTTAGTATAAAGGGCACGTATAGGCAAAGAGTAGAAATTTACACGTATGTATTTCATAAATCTGTTCCATCCTGTCATCATTCTTGTAAGCGTTTATATGTTATTTGTGAACATATCCTCTAAGAAGTTATTGGAAACCACAGCCACCAACGGTGTCAGAATGAAATTTTCTTAGAAAACACCACCCATAGAGAAAAACTTTGTTTTGTTAACATCTGTAGTTTCTGTGCCATAAATTGATCACGCATTGACACATCGTATCTTCCATCTTTCTGGCCATCTGTGCATCCCCTGACACCAATGACAACAAAAAAAAAAGTGCCAAAAAGTTTGAAAAGAGTCTGTAAATAAGGACACAAGCAATCTTGTTAGGTTTTGTTCCGATAACAGAATGATATCCACTTTTGGATTGTGTTCAACTACTTCTATAGTTTCATCAGCCCAAAATTACCAAAGGGTGTCCTCAACCACTTTTTTGTCAGCGCATTTATCCCCTATAATTCTGCAAGTCTACCAAAATTAATTGAACACAGCATTGACTGGACTGGACTGGAGCAGGAGAAAAACTGCGTGCAAACGTGCCCGGAAGCAGATATCATACTTCAGTGTGTAACTCTGTCCAGTTCTGATCCTGAACCGTATCAGGCTTTTAGTCCATCGACCATAAAAATGGCCTCGATATCGATTAAGGTCTTTCCGGATAAATGCGAATTTTTTCCCATTGTAATGGTAAATTCAGATGTGGGGCAACATGTGCGCTTTTATAAATCCCCAGCCTGCTCCCGGTGGTAACCGGAGACCATCAACTTAAGTGTTTGAACGAATAAAAAATGACCGCACGCGTCAGTTGTGAATAGCAGAAAAAAATCGTAAGGGCTCCTTTTGTAAATGGGGGGGGGCCGCCTTCACCTCTTCCGCAAGGAGATACGGAGCCGAGTCATCTTTTTATGAAGAGCTTTGCCATTTTACTCCTATGAGGCACTTTGTTGTGCCTCTGTCAACCGCTGCTCGTCCTTGTGGTTTCTGGTTTGGACTGCTCATAATGTTGTATGCTGTCATGTTTTCAACTGTCCTTTGCCACACATATGGCTCCAGCTAATAACTTCTTCCAAATGCGACAGCAGGGGCTTTATTCGCCGCAGCTGTAATGAGAAATAACACGCAGCCATTGGGGAGTGTTTAACATGTCAAAGCACTCTGACCTTCCACATTATAACCGGCCTGACAATATGAAGATAATAAGGGAAGCTTTTTCCCTTATCTGAGCAATTTGGGCTCATTTGTGAAGAGCTTGCAGGGTGCAGGCTATTAAAATCAAACTAATTTGGACCGAATGTTGTTTCTTTGTCAATTTGGAGAAATTAAATTATTTTTAGATAGATGGATTTTAAGGGAATGGGTAATGGTATTATTGAGTTCATAGGTCCACAAAGTGGAATTTATATATAAGTTCCAGAATTTATTCTAATTTTAGCGCAGGTAAGCAAGGACATCTTTTCCTCCGAAGCCTTTTCCATTGTACCTATATAGATTCGTGGTGGAGATTAAAGAGGATGTTTGATAGCATTTTAAGCAGATTTTCCATTAAATTTATTTGTTCGGGGCTTATTAAATTTACTACGAAACAGTAACTCAGCAGCTGAGCCCTATAACTTCCTGATTGCCATAATAAGGACCTAAACATTAAGATTAGAAAAGTAAAGTGTTTGAAGAGACTAAAATTCTCTGAGAAATTGAGTGAGTCCCGCCCAGTGCCAATTTAAATGAGCTGAAAAAAATGCTGCAATACACAAAGAATATTTAGCAGCGAAACAAGTCAGGATTCTTAGATGTGAGAAAAATGGTTCATGGAAAATAACAGAAAGGATATGATAGATTGCGTACAAAAGTCATTTGGAATATCCATAAGGAAACAGAATGCTCATCAACTGATACCACCAAAGCTGCATACATTCAAAATTGGCATCGCCTATGGCAAAACTTTACACAGACCTATGCTTAGGGGAAGTTATCAGATTTCCAACGTAATCATCCTCCAATTACTCAAATGCCAGGAAATTTTCTTGGAAAATTGTAAAGTAACTTGCAGGAAAAACAAATCGAAAATAACGTAGATTTCTCGGAAAATATAAACAAATTTTCCATGTAAATGAAAATGCGTTCAAATCTACTCTACATTTTCTATACTTGGTTCCAACCAACCAACCAATCTAAATCCCAACCATCATGAACGATGGAAAAGTCCAAAATGTATCCTGTCACAGTTGTTTTTCAAACTGTGATTTAAGTTAATGGCTAATTCCCCATTTTAAGGGTGGGCTCAATGTGACGTTGAAACAAACTTTTCGTTTAATACTTTTACTTCTTTTTTTTAGTCCTGCCTGCGTATGCTATTCATCCCAAACCAAAAGGGAATGAGGGCAAGGCTCACGATTGTGCAGCAATATGTCACCCAGGATGTTGGTTATTGTCGAAATCTTAGGAACATCTGGTTAACATGAAGGGTAGTAGCGTTAACTGGAAAACTTTTCTAAGAAGGTAACATTTTTCAAAAGTGACAAATTGACGGCTACAATGAGGTTATTATTAAGTGATTACTAATTTTCCTGTCACTGAGGGTAGATGTGATTTTATATTTTTTTTTTATGAGGGGAAGTACTAAAAGAATTATTTTCCTTTCCCACAGCAGGATTGAAATATAGGAAAGGGTACTCGTTTCGATTGGTTAGAGAATAGAGTATAAAAATTGTGATCACCTCTTGAAAACGATAATTATTGTATTCGATTAGAAAATGATTAATTAATTTAGAAGAAATAAAGGTTGAAATCAAAATTAAGGTGGATTTACTGCTGGAAGCTTACTGCTTTAGCAGTGCTGTAAATTTTATATAATTAATGCTACACATTGGGATCGAAAAGTAGTTCTAACTTAATGGTGTGGGAGCTCCTCAACTTGTCAACTTGTTTTAAAGGAGCAGCCTAGGGATTTTATTTCCTTCACAAATTGTTATACGATCTTCTCAATCAATTGACCTTGATCCATCAGCAGAGGGACGTTTACGACGAGTTTTAAGCGGCTAGCTGTGACAATTCTACACTGGACAGGACCTGACTAAAGAAAGGTGCTTGCTTTAGCTCTCCGGACATTTTCGATCAACCCAATAACTCAACATGAGGTCTGAAAGATATCTAAACGTCTTCGTCTACAGTTCGTCCCTTCAGAAGTTGAGCCGTTTGAACAAGACCGTTTCCGTAGGCCATTTTCCAAGGCTTTGAGATTCATTTCTAAAGCTCTCTATTTTGTAAAACCTTATTCAGACAATAAAATCCAGCCTCTTAAGAAGAAGACAATTATTATATTAAAAGTAACATGCTTTTGAATTCGTGATATATTCAGAGTTCCACATACTAGTCAAGCTTATCCTTGATCATCCAGAATCCAAGCTACTCTCGTTATGAAAAAGAATTACCTTTTGCTTGATGAGGGTAATTTTTCAGTTTGCTATCAAAAAGTTCTGTCCTTCACATGCTTACATTCTCAACAAGACCACACCCAGATTTTTTAAAGGTATTGCCTAAGCTCAAGGGACAACCCTATGCGGCATA
This sequence comes from Dasypogon diadema, assembly GCA_006980735.1. Classification (NCBI taxonomy): domain Eukaryota; kingdom Metazoa; phylum Arthropoda; class Insecta; order Diptera; family Asilidae; genus Dasypogon; species Dasypogon diadema. The sequence continues at coordinate 37,431 of QYTT01081672.1, forward strand.
AAGCACAGCGGAAGGAAGGGAGATTGGGAAATTTTAACCTGACAAATGTTGCAAGTGAGCCACAATTTTTGGAGTGAATTTATTACTTTGCAACATCCCAAGTATCTTCACAAGTACAATTCTTGTCAGTAGAATTACCTCAACCACTGGTACCCATATAAATCGCTGCGTCCTGTGCGTGATTCGAACCCACGCCAACAGGAGAGAAAATCTGTATACATGTGCCTCAGCCCACTGGACCGCTGGAGTGGCCATAGAATCATTTGTTCAGGACCATAAATTTAACAATATTCTTCTCAAAAAAGGTATTGGAACTGATGAAAAAATTCCTTGGATTGTGATTGACAACCTGTTAATTATTCCTGCAGGAAATACATTATAAAAACCACTTTAACTCTAGAAACATCTATAATGTGCACAGGTTTGTTTATCAAATAAATTATATTTTTAGATTACTTTAAATCACTTTATTGAAGTGAAAATTTTGTGCAGAAAGCTATATACAAACGTCGAGAATACGGAGGGTTTCGGGGAAGCTATAAGCACGTACTTGGTGCGTGTGGAGACTAAATTACACGGGATTTAATCACCAGCGAAAACCAAACGGGAATTTGTTTTTTTTCCAATACATTATACATCCTGTGATGCCATGACTCAGTAAGACTCATAATGTGTAAATATTTCTTCTGAATACCTGAAAACTCGTAACCACGTAACTCATGATATGTAATTTTGTAGCCCTCATCAGAGATCTGTTGAATGTGTGGTGAATCAATGGAATAAATCGAATGAATTCCTTACGAAATTTAGGTAAGATTGAGTGGACTCTACAAACTCTATTTAACATGTGTGTGTGTGTGTGGTGAGTTAATGCTTCCAAGTACTTTACAGCACTTTATCAGATATACCCCAGATTTTCATGTAGCTAACGCCTTTGCACAACGAATTTATCATGATTTGTTTGTTAAACGTTGCATCAGAGGACCTTCCACTAAAATCCTCACAGAACTTATTAGAAAATCATGAGTTATGGAGCATTAGAAATTAAACTGGAATACCAAATTACGTTACACCCAACTTATCCAGTCAGATCCTAGTGACTTAGTTCACCCAATTACCAAGGACGAGAATAAGTCACTGCATACATTCCAAAGAAGTATATCTATGCATTACATGGAAATTGTTTTGAAGCAGATTAGTTTCATCCCAGGGAAAATTGGATATCGTTAGCTAACTACATCTTTTCGGTAAGCTAGCTTAGCTTTATGCAACGTCAGTCTGGTGACTTACCGCAGCATCCATATATCTATGCAAATGTTATGTCAGGACTCGAGTATCAGCCAATTTTTCCCAAACCTGATAACAGACCTATTTTCTAAGCATGAAATTCCTAAATAAACTTTCCCAAATGTGTTATATCAGGACTCGAGCATTAAACAACTCTTCACAGATCTGATAACAGATCTATTTCCTAAACACGAAATCCTAAATCAATACCCCAACCAAATGTACCCAAATTGCATCCCTTGAAACATTTCATTACCAAATCCTAAATAAACAATCCCAAGTTAAACACAGATGTCCAAAACGAGAATGCTTGACCATTCTTCACGATCAAGATAAATAGAG
>QYTT01081674.1:587-13818 GCA_006980735.1 Dasypogon diadema
GTGTATGTATTATGTAAATAATTTAAAAAAAAAATGAAATAATACGTAAAACAACAAAAAAATACAAAAGATACTGAGAGAATGAAAATAGGTGTAAGTATATAATAGTAGCTATAGGTAAGCACAAAAAATAAAAAATAAAAAAATATGTACTGTAGATACGCGCATAACTCAGAACGACTGCAATAAATGTCTTATTTTTTGAAATGGGTACACCAACCGTGCGAAGCCGGGCCGGGCAGCTATATTCAATAAATTAAGTGATTCCGACGCGGACGAAGTCGCGGAAAACTGGAGATCAAAATTTAAACGGCGGGAATTCCGAATTCTAAGCAAACGAAGTTGCGGGCGGATGCTAGTCTTTTAATAAAGTATCATAAATCACTCTTGTCCTTATTTTATTTTAGGTTATTTTGTACACTTCGAAGAGGCTTGGTCCGCTAGCGATTTTTGTTCATTATCGAAATTGAAGTTAATATTCTTACACGGGAAGAAAGATGCTTTTCTGTTTTTAGTTTACTTTAGAATATTAAGAACTGTTATAGTGGCTAGTTAACTCGACTAGAACAATTTCATTTATTTGTATCACTGATTTATAAGTGCCTTACAGATTATATAAAAACTCATGTTTAATTGAAATAAAGGCTGACATTAGGATATTCAAAAGTACCTTTAATCTTAACACATTGAGCTGTAAGGGTTACTGATATATGCTTAAAAAAACAATCCTCAAAATGCATATTGTGGATTCCACCTAAAAGCTTTCTTCTAGTAAACTTATCCGTTCTTTAGAATAAAGAGTTTTCAAAGCGCTCCAATTTGTAATAACTACGCTCAAACATTATTTAAAATTTCAGGCATTTTAATAAAATGTAAAACGAATTTTAACAAGAGGCCAACTATTGCGCTAAACTTGGAGCCTTTACAATAAACTTCAATTCAGTTAATTAAATTATTGTTAATTAAATTATCAATTTGTCATGAAATTATGTTTCCGTTGTAAAGGGGTCACGCGAATGATGAATTTTGAAATGTTTACTATGATTAGCTTTAGTTGTTGAACTTTTACCATAGATAGTGCATAAAAATGGCCGTTCACCAGTGTGCTTTCGTCTATGCTTATGATGTTCTCTACGATGACGCATGTAGCTGTACTTTCTTATAAATTTACATCCACAATATTCGCATGTATACGGATGATGGTCGCGTTTCGGCAAAAAAATGGTTTCATCAAGAGTAGCCCCTAGTGGCGATTATTTATAGGGAAGTGCATGGGATAAAATTGTCCTTTCTGTAGATTCGTAACCGAATGCGATGGTCATTATGTAGTGCGGCCCTCCATACGGATAAGGAGCAATAGAATCAGTTGAGTCTCGATTTCTGTAATTAAAAATTCCGGAGCAGTACACCAGCTTAAAGGAGTAACATTTGACACTAGGACAACTCACACCACAGCCAATTATTTTTAGGACGTAACATACCTCCCCTTCCTCCGAGAGATTTCACCGAAATCTCATGTTAAATTCAATTTGGAGCAAGCATCAATTTAGAGAAATATTTGGAATAACTATTACTCATCGGGCATATCTTTAGTGTATGGTCTCAAATCCTTCGCGTGCCATATACCTCTATCCTTACCACTACTGTCTGTGAGTTCGTAGGTCCACGGTGATACAATCTTAACTACCTTGAACGGGCCTATGTACTTAGGTGCTAACTTTGCATTAAAATGTTTTCCCGCATCAGAAAGAACATAGTTTTTGCGCCATACTAAATCATTTACCAAAAATCTAAAGTCTCTTCTACGAAGATTATATCCCTTTCGGTCTATTTCTGCTGCGCGAAGCAATCATTCCTTTACATCCGAAATTACATGTTTCATTGCCCTACCTCTATCTTCTGAAACGTATATATCTTGCGTCCCTGCAGGTTGATGATTCTCACCATGAATAAAATACGGCGTTAATTTAGTAACGTCTTGAACCGATGTGCGGATAGCACAAACAATTTTTGCTAAGTGCAAATCCCAACTTCGGTGGTTTTCCGACACATAAGCTCGTAGCATTGTCTTAACAATTTGGTTAGTGCGTTCAGCAGGGTTAGCTTGTAGGTGATTCAGGGCAGTACATTTAACGGTGACGCCATAGTTTGCGCACAGTTTTTGAAAATCTCTACTTTTAAATTGCGTACCATTATCACAAATGAGAATTTTAGGGACACCAAACAGTAGAAATATATAATCCTCTAGAGCGTGAGATATAAGGGCTGTAGTTGATGATCGTAGAGGGAAAAGCATTGAAAATTTACTGAGTTGACCCACTACTGTCAATATGTACACAAAACCACGGGTGGAACGGGGCAGACGGAAAATTAGGTCGACGCTTATAGTCTCCCAAGGTTTATCCGCAATTTCACAGAAGGTAAAACACGTACGTAGTTCATATTGCAGTCCCCGCATTATTATCCTGCAAGTTGTATGTAGTGTATATATATTTTCTTCTTTATGAACTTTATTGGTCTCACTACTGGCTTTTCTTTCGAACAAGAAACTTGATTTGACGGTCATCAGTCACGATAGTGGCAAAGTTCTGAATTTCTGAAATATTAAAAAAATTATCCAAGGTGCTTGATCCCATATAGTTTTTAGAGTTTTTAAGTTGTCCTTTGGTGAATAAGTAGTTACCAATGTTTTAGATGACCTAAGAAAACGACATTTTAAATAAATATCCTGGAGTCTGTGACTTTATGATATTAACAAGAAGTAATACAGTTCAGAAGTGCATGTAAATTCCTGCTCTTTGCGAATTGAAAATACTTCTCGCATATTCGATACATGATCGTAACGACTGAGACCGTATACATATCTAGGAGTGGGACTGAACGCACAGTGAGTTTTCTCTCAGGGACGCTGTCCAATTTCCCATAATCTCACAACCATTAACTGATATAGGCCATAAAGCTATACTTGGCATTGGCACTTGGTGTATTTCTGAGTTTTCCGCGTCGTGGTCTTTTAATGCGGAAAAATAAAATAGTAGTTAAAAAATTTTGTAGGAATTTTTAAGAATAATTAAAACATTCCTCAATTTTGCTGTACATATCTTCTATTACCGTGATACAATTAAACACGCCTCCAAAGCTGATGTTCCACCATAGGGTTAATACTGACCTTTAACTCCTTAAGAATTTAAAGGATAGAAATAAAATAAAGTCTAATATATAAAATAAATAAAAATTTTGCTATGGATATTGAGAAAAACGGTAAGCAACTCAACACATTAAGCCATGGAGTAGAAGCGAACAATTCAAACAGAATCAAACCTGATGAAACCAGAACATATACATGATCCATGATATTTTTTAATGTGCCCTGAGGTTCTATCATTCACGTTGATTAAATGCGTCATCTTGTGTCATCGTCGCTTGTTTTCTTCAATTAAGATGTAAAGAGCTAAGGCAAGCAGTTCCATCAAGATTGTTGGCGCAATTTAAAAGAAGCCATAAATTTACGCGCTTAACATGACATCGCGATATTACTCAAATTTAATCACTTTGAAGTCATTTTTAATGCTTTGAACATTAACGAAAAAATTAAGATTAAACGCTCCGGTAAAGACTTGTGGTTAAATTGATTGATTTATGGTTGCTCTAATTGTCCGTTTAGTATTATGACTCAGTGCTATCAATATTTTGGAGATATTTTTACTCTGATAGTGGTAATTCCCACATTTAATCAGTGTGTCTTAACACTTCATTCAGTTTTATGACTACTTTCCGCGAAATGGGGTGAAGACAGAGCGGTAAAATATAAATACCAACATTAGAAGTTTCCCAATACCACCAATAATATTCCACTAGTACTACACAGTGATCCTCAAACTAAACATATCTAATTTCTACGTATATCGATATCGTTATAGTTCTAGAAACACGAAATCAAAGAGCTTACATTTCAAAAATTAAGAGCCTAGTCGCGCGGATTTTTTTGTTGTTGAAAAACCTGACTTTTTGAGAAGAATACCTTCTTCAAATATTATGGAGGAATTCGATAAAGAAAAAATTCTGGGCCCACAAAACTAAAGAGAATATAACTCTAAGTGGTTTGCACCAGAAGATATACGCACGTTGATGAAATATGATTTTTCAAAACAGCGAACACGATCTCTCGAATATTCTGGAAAATCTACTTCTCAAGGTCTAAAAAAAGTGATATTTAAGGATTTTTTCTGATGTTAATAATAACAATAACCTTTTATAAAATTTGGCAACCTATTAATATAATAAGTGAAGTATACAAGCAATTTTTTGTCAGTAAAAACGAATAATATAACATTTGCGGTGGGTATCTAGCCGTTGTTTTCTTTGCCTCATTTCTGAGGTTTCTCTACTGTGTATAGTCTGGCGTTGTCAAATGCAAAAAATAAAAATATTTTTGAATACTATGAAATGTTACCGTAAATAAACCAAAAAATATCAAAAAAGGTGTAAAATTTAGAATTCTGTGAGATTTAATTTTCAAAAGGTAATGCCCACTTGTTTATGCAAAAGATAAATTGTTTAATCTTTGTTTTCTTAATTTTAGTGGTTCATTGAGAATAAAATATCGTTATATTAGTCCATGTCGATAGGTCAAATAGTTCTTTCTATCTTATACACTAATTTAGAGAAAATGTAAAAATCAGTCTTTGAGAAACACGCGGTGAACGTTTTCGGTAAAAATGGTTAGTATGTAATTGTTGTAGTCCTGGGAATTGGTTCCCCCGGTATAATGATCCGCTGTTTTTCTCGAAGAGTTTTCTTTACATAGATAAAGATGACGGTGAATGTGCTGATGTATATTAAATGCGCTCGAAAGTGTAGTAGTCTCGTTGAGCTGATCTGATCTGTAGAAGTTTGATGTCCTTTTGATTGTCGAAGTGGTAGGTTTTTAGTTTTTCCAGGTTCCAGTTTTCTATTGTCTCTGAAGAGTTTATTTTGCTTACTAAGGTTGTCGAATGGATGGCTACGGATTCCCAATAGATGTTTGTAGGTTATCTCGTTTATTTGGAGGTTGCAGCCTTCAAAATGAATTAATGCGGTCCCACTTATTTCGCTTCGATAATTATTGCAGGTTGATTGGAGGATTGTTTCTAATATGTTGATGTACAGTATGTAATTAGGTTGCGGTTGAAAAAATCGTGCTGGTATCGGTGCTAAGCAGTTTACAGTTTGCTGGGATGGGTTTAATAATGTTGGGTATATGTAGCGGTTGGCTACATTTTTATTTCCTTTTTATATTTATTATCGTTACTAGTTTAAATTGAAATTGAAAAATGTCTGAATAATTTCTCATGTTGTACATGAACACTTTAAAAAATAAATTTTCATTCATTAAATTTTTTCCTCGAGAATGAAAAGCTTTAGAAGCTCAGTTCATAGCTAAAGATTTTTTAACTGAGAATTTTGTTAATGTGTGTTGAAGTAATTTATTTAATATTAATAAAAGAATAAATAGGGATTGAAAATCTAAAGGGTTTTTGGAAATTATGTTTAACGAGAAAATGGAAGTATGTAGATAGCAGCAAGAAATCTATGAAGAATTATAAAGAAGAGGCTAGTTATCAGCAACTTCATTTTACATCCTGCTGATTTTTAAATATTTGATATATATCATCTAATTAAGGTTTAGAATATGTTTTAAAATAAAATTTAACCTGGATAAAACTAATGTTTCTGCAATGTTAGTTAAATGGCTGCCGAGAAGATCTATGTTGAAATTGATTCTGTTTATGTATTGTGAATGTTTCAGTTTTATATTTTCTGTTTTAATTTGGTTATTTATGTAATTATTGAAAGATGTCTCAATAGTTTCCTGTTGTTACGTTTTGGAATCTTTCAATCATCTGATTATTAATTTGTATTTGGTCGTTTAACCCGTTTTGGATGTCATGTTGATTGAGTCTTCATGATCCATGTCTTGTCTATTGAGTTCTTTATTTTGTCCACATTATCTTAGTAGTCCGCCAGTTTATTAATGTGAATAAATTTCTTATAAGTTTCTATTATCCTAGCTGGTCCTAGTTCCATTGGGGGAATGCCATGATGATTGCTCAGATCATGTATTTTGATTTTCTTTCCGAGGGTCGTTGTTAGCAATGATATCAATAACCCTTTTTGCACCATGTTTTAAGCGATATTCCTTCGCTAGTCGTATGAAGCATAAATACTTTGGCCAAGTCCTATTGAAACTCGTCAAGACGGTGTAAAATTTCCTCTTGTCTCCAAAGGGTACAAATTGTGAGAGCAAATTCTGCTAGCGATATGTTGAATATGCACTAGCTGTCTTGTCTAGCTGCAGGTTCGGTTAGTATTGTTGCTTCGATGATATTGCTCCGCAAATCAATAGTCTTGTAACTTATACAGTCTTGTAACATATCAATGGATATGTAATATTTAACTCATCACTTTATTTATGGCGATAAAATTGCCTTTAAACAAAGCCGACGATAGCCTCTGCAATAAATCTATATCCCGATATATGCCTCTATGTTATAATTTATAGACTATCCGTTCTAATTTGGCATCAAGTTCAATTTCCATATTGGTACGACTAGACCTTAGAGAAAGCTGCTTTCGTTCTCCAATTTTATCAGTTTTTGGGGAAAATCGTTATTATAATTTCCACGTAAATATAGAATCTCATTTCAGCGCGCAAATTAAATATTTGAATTGAATTTCGTAACAGAAATGGTTGTAGATATACTTTTATAATGCCTGCGCATGTTCCTTTTTCTATGACAGAAGCGTGTCTGTTTTTTAGATCTGACAGCGTCTGCTTTACTGCCAAATTAAAATCGGTACTTTATGGTTACTTTAGGTACAGGGTGACATACGGGAACTTGACGTATTCATTGCATGGCCACCTAGTTCTTGCACTTTTCATTGTACACTATTTCAGTAGCAGTGGAGCAGTGGACTATTCAACACCGTGTTTTTACTTACAACAATTGATGAGGCTTTTTCGAGTGTTCGATGTTGGTCGATGTAGTGAAATCCCAAGCCAAAATACCATCGTAAAATGGATCGAGAAAACACTGAGGTGTAGAGATGCTTCCATGATCCACTCCAAAACAAAAAATTTGGGGTTATTTAAAAAGTCGTGTCTATACTCGTAAGTCCGGAACACATCCATCTTGAAAGTAGCTATTATATCTATTTGCAAACTTGCCCAGAAATTCGTCTGTTGCATTTTTATAGAACTCAACCGGTTCCTCATAATAAATTTGTGGTGCTTAAGCTTCTTCATTATCGACCACCATTCTTTCACATCCCTTACTTTCTCAAGCTGTTCACCAAATGATTTATAATACAGATATCTACATTCTTAACACATTCCATGAAACTGAGAAAATATCATTCACTGACGAGCACATGAATCCAAGAAATGTAAAATGACCCTCCAAATCGCTGCTAGTGCGGCCATTTAATATCACTCCCCCTATATTCTCTAACAATTCAAGAACCTTATTCCCATGTGAATCAATCTTATTATCTTTAGAAGTTCTATATGGCCTTACATACATATTTCAATCCATCCACAAGGCTTTGTTCGAAATTTAACTCTCTGCCCACATGCACATTTAGATCACCCATCACAATAAAACTGTTCACACTACCTTCCAATGGAACGTTTTTCAAGGATTGGAAATCATGCTCCTAATAATTGCAATTAAGGTAAGTTGATAGTATATATATTACTTCATTAAGGCTGAAACAGGTTGAACCAGCACCAGCAACAGCCCCAGCAAATTAGCGGCGACGGTGAAGTGAAACACATTGACAACAGCGACAGCAACAGCAAAAATTTTGCTTTGACAATTGACAACACAGAAAGCAAATTATCAAGATAGTTAGTTGAAATGTCAAGATGATTGTGCCATATGACTACATGCAGAAATTAATTTTATTAACTGCTCCTCCATTTTGTTTTGTTTAAGCGTCAAATATAACGAATATTATAAAGCTTCCAGTGTTGTAAAACATGCCAAAAGGTTGGCAGCAATGGACCAGCACCAGCAAATTTAGGATTAGCGCTAAACTTGCTGGCGCTGGTGTCAGTCTGGTGCACACAAAGGATTTGCACTGTTTCTAAAAATTTTGCTGTTGCTGGTGCTGGTTCTGGTTCAATCTGTTTCAGCCTTTATTTACACTTTCTCTAACAAGCGAGAGCTCTCCAAACTATTACAAACTCACAATTCTTTATGTGTTTTTTATATGCCATTAAAAGTCCTCCACTAGCCCTTCCGTATTCATTACATTTTATATTCGCTTCAATTTGTAACCTATAAAAAATTTATTCTCTCACATTATTCTTCCAGAACGTATGTTTTATTAAAATAATCACATCGTGCTTGCATATATATGAGAAAAAATTAGGAAATAAAATTTTATTGCTTAATCCACTTATATTATATGATAAAATTTTTAATTCATTTCCTGGTACTTACTTTCTTTTTATTTTATTCTGACAGACGGCTAACTCTGCTTTCTTATGTCTAATTCTTCAATAATTTCATCATACGAGTTTCCATACATTTCTCTTAACACTTGTACTTAGAGCTTCAAAGTGCTCGAACATTTAGAAATCCGAACAGTTCGAGCATTGTACAATTCGAATCTCAAAACCTTTGAACCTTTGAATCCCTATTCTAATTCGAGTAGTCCGAACAGATCGAATATTCGAACCTTGAATAAAATTAGGTTCTTTTCTTATGTAAGTCTGATTGATTCTTATTTTAAATTGTTAATGTGTACGCTAGATTCTTATTACTAGAATCTAGAACAATAGCTTACATGCAACTACAGGTATTGTGGTTTATATTTATATATATTTGCAAAATTCTAACTCAAATTAAGCAGTTTTCAATTATTTTATTATTTATCGATCTGAAAGATGGCGCTAGGTAAAGATGTAATGATTTGCTTAAAAATGGGGAATCCCCAAGAAGTTGACATAATGGTAGTTGTTGTCTAATAGAAAAAATTCTCGCGAGTGCCTTACAGACCTTTTTAAAATTCTAGAATTCTAGAAAGAGTTGGATTTGGAAAATTTGTACGAAATAAAATTTTTTTCGAATGCTCGAATCACTTAAAATGCTCGAACAGTTCGAACATTCGAACACTCAAAGAGTTTAAAAAGTTCGAGCAGCTCGAACTGCTCGAACTGCTCGAGCGTTCGATTTTGAGATCCGAACCTAAACTTATTCGAACGTTCGAACGTTCGGATGTTCGAGCTATTCGAGCTCTTTTTAAAGCCCTACTTGTACTCCATCTCTATGACCCTGCATTAGTTTGTTGTCCACTGTTATTCTAAAGTTTTTCCCATCAATAAACAGCTGTTCTCCTCTGATGTATGACTTTTTGGTGTTATTTATTTTTTGAAGCCTCCTGCACAAATGTAACAATCTGTTTCTCTTCTCTCTCACCCGTTGTGGTAATTCCCTACATATACTAATACGAGTCCCCCTAAGTCCTTTACAGCCTTTCAGCACCTTTGCAACTTACTCGGTGCCTAGCCGTTGGGCTAGTCCCCCTAGGTGCGTAATACATTCCCCCCCTCCGACAAAGAAAAAAATTCTTAATTTATGCTGAAGCCATGAAGATTTTTTCCTTCATCAATGATCTTAGTGACTGTGCTTTCCTTCAGGAAAAGTTGAATACCTTTTATTTTAATGTCGGACACAATGACTTGGAACTTAACATAAACAAACGCGAGGTCATTTCATTATTTAGAAAGCGCGGCTATATTACCTATGACACATTTTCTACAAACAATATTCCTCGCGTTCAGTCTGTCAATGATCTAGGTATGAAGCTTGATTCTAAGCTTGATTTCGTTTTCGACATTAACTTTGCAGCTTCTAAAGGTTGAGGGCCAGACGGACCTTCCCTCCAGTTGGAGGCGGTCTATTCTGGCGGCCTGATTCCAAAGAAGGGGGACCTGCAGAGGATGGGAAACTGGAGGCTAGTAACCCTGTGCAATGTGGTCTGCTTTGCAGACACAGTAGGAGCGATACTCCGCTCAGTGATTGCTTCGGTGATACCCCCAGATCAGTCCTATTGCATTCGCAAAGTACTTGTTTGCTTACCACGAGCGCAGGGGGATGCAAATGGCCACGATCTTATTAGATCAAGACAGGGCTTTCGACAGTGTCTCTCACGAGTACCGTCTAACTGCTCTCGAGTCAATTGGCTTCCCGCCTAGGTGGCTCGGGATCATCCAGGGTCTCTACAGTGACTCTGCTATTCTGATAAAGCATCAGAGTCAAGTTCTGTCTCCTATACCGTTTAGTCGGGGCATCAGACAGGGCTGTCCTTTGTCAAGTATGCTTTACGACTTTTCCCTGGACCGTTATTGTTAAACCTTCGTCGGTCGTTGCGGGAATATTCAGTTTGCCCACCTTATTTCAACATGAGGCCTCTCTTGTTGCCGTACGCGTACGATCTGGCTGTTTTCGTAGGGAACGACGAGGCTTTCCCAATAGCTCGTGCTGTTTTTGAGCAATACGAGCGATGTGCGGGCGCAAAAGTCAATTTTGAGACCCCACTCAGTATACAATGGACTAATATTTGCCTGAAGGATTTGTGTGTGAATGTCGGGCGCGAGGGTAAATCTTGTAATAGCCAGCTGGCTTTGGAGAAACTCTCTAAAACCGTTAATTCTTGGCGGACGCGACTGTTCTCCTTTTCGCTGAAGGGAAGGTCAGCCGTGATAAATTACTTGATTATCTCGTCCATCGTGCACCTGCTGAAGGCAGGGGAGCATTACTACCTGCTCTGCGTCCGCCCGCACTTTCCTCACGACTGGTCCCAGGATGTGATTTGCACGATCCAGACCTGGAACAGATTCAGGTCAGAATCCCACCTCAAGTGGAATTAAATTGGGTACGAGCAGCTTGCGGAGATTCCGATCAGCGGAAATCCGGAGTTGGTGGACTCGGTGTTTAGAGGTGCTCGAGGTATAAGGGCACCGTCAGACCGCATTGTAGTCCTCGGGGATGTCATCAGTGCCTCCGAGAATTGCATCACACAAGTACACACCACACAAGGAAACGGATTGGTTGCCTTTGCACGGGAGCGGTTTCAAAGACTGAGTGCTAGTGACCCTGGGCTCACACACCGTTCAGTACACTGACCACACAGACGCTCCGGGATGTTTATTTGGACATGCGACCCCCGGAGCGATCCGGTCTGGCTAGATGGCATGCTCGCCTCGGGGTGGATTTGGGCGTGATTGCAGGGTAATCTATAGTTATCCATCCAATTACAAAGAGTCTGATGTAGCTTTTAAACTGCTGCATTAGTTTCATGTATCCAAATTAGCTGTCGTACATCGACCGGCGGGTTCAGCGGGTTTGCTCACTTTGCGTTGGGGAAGGTACTCTGTTCCACAGGTACTTTGCCTGCCCAGTGCTGCGTGGCCTAATGGACCTCGCTGGCATCGTTTCTGCTGGGGCCAAGAGCCTGCAATGGGATGAACTGCTCGGTCAGCCTCGTGCTGACGTTAGCCTAGTACACGATTCATCTTGAGGGTAGAAAGTGGGTATTACACCACTGACACAATACACAGAAGCCCTTACGTTTTTCTTCGTTGCCAGGTTGCAGAGGCAGAATACCTTGCAACGAAGCAAGTCACATTCAACTGCACATGGGCGCCGCTGGCAACCATACAGGACGGCAGACTGGCCTTTCATTGGTAGTGCAGACCGTGGTATTTGCAGCGTTTGTCCACGGGGATTCTCCCCGCTTTGGAGTGCTTCAGGCACCGCAGAAAAGGTGAGTCCCCCGTTGGACTCGCAAAGCTGGAGTGATGCCGGGAGCAATTTGTGGGCCTAGGTCAGCCTACAGGGTGGTCCCGCGGGACTCTATTCCTTCATTCAAAATTTTTCGTCAATTTATGTGTGGTTGTTAATTGTTCTTTTTGGAGTCTTTTGTATGCCGTTTTATCTTACATTTGTATTAGAGTTAGTGTCATTTTTATAGTCTTGTGTCTTTTATGTGTGTTCTTTGTGTGACTTCTGCTACACTTTTGTGTCTTTTATAGGTATTTTTTGTGTCATATTTCGTATCTTTTTATATATTGTATTGTATATGTATATATAAGGTAGTTTAGTTAGGGTCGCGTATTTTTCAGCCTTTGTAACGTTTAATGATTAAAGAGTCTATATACATAAAAAAATATATTATTATTATAGAAGGTTTTTATTAGTTTTCTCAAAACAGCTGATTCAGACTAAATTCATGTTATCAGCATGGGTTCAAATAAGTTAAAAATAAACACAAAATTTCCATTAATCAGTGCCGGAAAAATAAAAGCTCTCTTGAAGGTTAGAGGATTTTTTTTAAGTGGAGGAGTTACGTAGATAGGCCATGGGCATTCTAGCACACATTCCTCATATGAAAATGTATGGAACAAAATGTTGATCTTAAAAAAAAATATGTCAAGAAAAACATTTCTAGAGCATAAAATAATAAGTATAATCTATTCTATGTGATAATTATACAACGAAAGCTCTTTCAAATCAAATGTTCCAACCGGCCGAAGAGCTTTCGCTACAGTCTCTATCTGTCTCTCCCGATTTCTCTCACAAAACATAATCCTAAATGCAAAGAAAGCTCAATGTTCCCACAGACAACGTTTTTTTATATGAAGTTTTTCAGACCAATCAACAATTTCTAATTCTGTCCTTTTTCTTTCAAAGGAGTTTTTCGTGAGAGAAAGCTATACCCCTGCGGCAATATTGGGTAACTCAGTTAAATTGGACTGATGCGGAAATGAATTGCTATGGACTCAAATAGATTCCAATTGAATTTTAAATCAAAATTTGTGTGGGAAATAAGTGAAAAATGGTATTCATACTTGGTGTTGTCGCCGATAAGTATGCAATACATTGATTTTGTTCATTTCGCAATATTCATACCAAGTCTAACGATGAATTTGAAAACTTTAGGTCTGTTTTGTAATATATAGGGCAAAACACTCACATGAAAATGTTAAGTCCGTGTCTTTCACTCATGAAGAGTTATTACAGTTTAATGTGGCTGTATGGATTTTCCGTGCTACTTCCGACAATTTTCTGTCTTCAAGGAGGCCACGAAGGTGTATGAAGTTGCCCGGAAATGTGTTCATTGACAGCAGCCAGATTTAGTCTCGGATTGTTTCATATAACTTTTCTTGCCCAAGCTCTAGACT
>QYTT01081675.1:0-12085 GCA_006980735.1 Dasypogon diadema
AAGGGAAATTTCCAGAAGCTACAAAAAAATTACCCCCGCCGATGGGCGCGCCTGTAATCCTTAGTTAGAGCCACAATTCGTTATTGCATATCCGTAGGGGTCCACATGGGGTCCACATGGGGAAATTGCCGTAACTGCTCCAAATTGCCGAATTTCCCGGCCAAATTTTGTGGGCACGCTCAGAACTCCCTCCCCTTTCGATTGAGCCCTCCCGCGCTCAAATCCGAGCTACTTTAAAATTTGGTCCAAAAAAATCCATGGACTATAGTCCATGTTTTTTGCGAAATTTTGACGGAAATTTTTTTGGCGCGAAATTGGTGCCAATCGAAAGGGAAATTTCCAGAAGCTACAAAAAAATTACCTCCGCCAATGGGCGCGCCTGTGTTGCCCAGCTGGAGCCACAATTCGTTATTGCATATCCGTAGGGGTGCACATGGGAAAATCGCCGAAACTGCTCGAGATTTCTATATCTGTAAGAAGTATAAAGTTACTGAAAAAAACATAATAGCATACTTTCATAGCGGTAACCAAAAGGATTAATAGGAGGGCTGGTATGGGATATTTTCACAAAACAATTCCAAAGTAGGTGTTCACATTAAATCCGTTTATTTCTCCATAATAATCTTAATCCATATCTACTGTCCGAATAATCCAACTTTCTATGCTAACGCAGATTATGGCTGGTACGTCTTTTCATTTATACAAAATTTATTTACATCATAAGTCTTCGTTTCCCTTAACAGCTACACTCTTTCGAATTTTCGAATCTAATGAGATTTCGTACAAATTTCGACAATAAATAAATAGATCCTAAAAAATAAAAGTATCCAAAATTCTAATAGCAAAATTCTACCTCAAAATTACCATAAAAACATTTCTCATCTTATTTACAACAAATATCTTCGTCTTATGGGAGATTCTTATCAATAGAGGACTGGGCGTTCATAAGACCGCATTTAATATGTACAAATTTTGCTATGTATATAAACGTGGAAGTATATGTGTGGTAAGTGGTGTGTGTCAATTATTTCATATTTCCAGACTTGGCACAATATCAAGTAGAAAGGAAGCATTTTTGGGACTAAACATCTTCACAACAATGCGTTTTCCAATCGAATTCGTTTCTTCTCAATGGCAACTAAAAATTCAAAATCCTTTTGTGAAATTATGAAACGTGTCAGCTACTCAAAAACAAATCTATACATTTTTCAGATCTTTTTCGGTTGCTAGATCTGATACGGCTTTATATGTCTTGATCTGGGAACAGCTTCTCCAGATGGACTTTGAAGCTAACCCGCACTCTTCCCAGTGGACTTATAGCAATAAAACTTACTAGCCACTGTTTTCGGTACATAAACCTCTCAACGATAATAATAAAAAACAAAACTTACAACTACCTATATTTCATCAGTGCGGAAAAGATGCCTATTCTAAACATATCGTGTTATTTGTGTGTAGAAATCTGACAAGCAGACCTGCAGTTGTGCGAATGTCGGCCGTTCTAATGGTGACAATGCCCAGCAGTATGCCATTATCGTGAACCTAAAACAACAAAAAGGTTTCGATTCGGACTCGGCGATGGAGAAATATACAAAAATGACTTACAATTCATCTGGACAGTTATACGGTTGGGCTAATCTGTATCCATCCCTCAAGTAGTGTTCCATTTCGAAGGGATCAACTTCAGCGTATGGTTGTTTGGCGAAAGTGCACAGTTCCCACATTAGAACTCCAAATGCCCACGTATCACTTGCTTCGGAGAATTGTTTCTTTTGTAGGGCTTCAAGGGCTAACCATTTTATTGGTCGATTCTCACTGTCCCCCAGACAATTGTAATCAGCTGGGAATAGGTCTCGTGATAATGAGCTGTCTGCTAATTTAACTCGAAGCTGATCATCAATACTAAAAATAAATAATATAAATTTTACTCAAGGTTTATGTGTAAACAATAGAAAAGTGGTTTATACCAATTGCATGGGCCAAATTAGACCATTAATGTAGGGCAATTGGTATAAATTGAATATGTAACTTTAGACATTTAGAAAACTGCAAACTCTTGTTCGCGTCGCCTGTACTATTTGCACCTTCTGCATTTTTTATACCAAATGCTTAACAAATTGGTCTAAAAAGTGTAGAAAATAGTATAGGTGATACAAACAGGCCTTTACTGGGTTTGATTGCAGTATGGATATCAATCAAAAATCAAGCCGGAATACTTACACACAATTTCTGGCTGCAATATCCTTATGAACAACTCCATGACTATGAAGATGACCTAGAGCGAGGGCTAGCTGCGACGACATCATTACAATTTGTATGGATGTAATAGACCGTGAGCAAGTAGGCTCCAGTAGAAATAGTTTCAAATTCCTCGTATTATTAGGTGCTGGATACAGCAGGAACGGTGTTGTATGATCCTCAATTGATACCCCCAGGACAGATAGAATTCCGGTATGTGAAGCTCCATACAAACTCATGCCCTCCTGTAAGAGCAAGGATACTTGCACTTGACTGGCATGTTGTGCTACGGTTTTGACTAAGACTTCCTGACTATCGTTGTAGGTTCCTTTGTATACACGTCCATAAGTTCCTTCTTGCAATAAACTGGAAAGACGAACTCTGCACCTTTGTACTGTTAGTTCTGCTATACGCCGCTGCAGTTCTTCAGGCTCCTGGCTTTCTTTTGGTCTGGGCAGAGTAGTGTGGGTGGGAATAACTGAAGGTGAAATGTAAACAGATGGGGGAGCTGACGGAGGATGAGTTTGTAAACGTTGAAAACTTGAGGTTCTCATTGGTTGTCCACCGTGATTTTGTCGTTTCGATGGACCACGTGCACAGTAAGCTATTGATATCAATACGGCCACAAGGACGAGAGCTAGAATCCCTCCAACAACTAATGTGATTATTCCGCTTTGTGGAGCGACCACTGTTTCTAACAGCAGAGGATCGTCGACGTTATTGTCGTCTTGAACTCCACTCAGACAAATTTTCTTCCTCCGGAAAACCAGTTCAGTGATGTTGTTAGCCGCCCGGTTCAATGTAATCTCCATGCTTATGGTGACTTCAACCTCTGCTGACCGAATTCCGGAACATTTCATTGAAATAGAAAACGTCTGTACCTCCGTGGGGATGTCTCCTGTCTTTGAGATATTCAAAGTTGGTCTTGGAAGGACTGCCGGATCTGATGTGGCGATGTTAATATTGTACGGCAATGGCCTACCTGCTAGACTCTGCCACGTGAACGCAATTTCCTTGACATTTGCCGGAACTGGGACAATAAAGTTGAGCGCATAGTCGTTTACTTGTCCATCACGGACATAGTAAAGCTCCGCCGAGATGCCTGCAACAGAAGAAGGGAAAACATAAATTTCACTTAATCAGCTCCAAAATGGAAAGTAAAAAATTTTTCTGATTGTGCCACCAGCAGTTGTCGTCTTGAATGAAAGGATTCTAAATGGGTTGAGGATTCGTGAAAGAATGTGAAAAGTGGAGCGCACGGCCAACAAATTTCTTTTTACCTCAGGCCACTAGTCACTTGCGCCCGTTTGGAGGGGGAGGAGAGAATCCCAGTCCGATGGAATGTCCATGGAATTTTCTGAGGAAAAAAAATCTCCAAGAAGAGAACGGGTGTCACCGGGAAGACAAATTTGTGAAATTCAGCACGATTTTTTGGTTTATTTTTATTTTTTCCGAGAGGAATGTTCACAGCGCTAACATCTCACATTGACTCATGTTAGGTGGGACGGGAATCCTAAAAAAGAGTTACATAGGAGGATTGAATATGCTATGGTGGTAGCTCTTAGCTGGTGGCTGGTCTGGTAGCTGGTGTGGTCCTCTAAAATCTGATCTGGGTGCAAGTGACATTAATGAAATTTTTGCTGAGGAGACAATTCAGTTGCTCCACGTAGAAAATCCTTGAAATGTCGTGGTCTATTCTGAGTTCGGGGGATTTAAGATATCTCGAAGACAAGATGAAAGGCGAAATGCTCCCCAATACGTCTCGTCAGCAGTGTCTTTTCGGATGAGATATGGAAGGTGGAGAGTCTTGAGGCTTCTCGTTAATAATTCACCGCTCAGTGTTTATCTTCGACTGGGTCTGGATGTTTGCAGTGCTGCTGGCTGCTGACTCCTTTTTGGCGTTGGTCGGCTGCGATGTCCGAGGATTAACGTAGTCTCGTAAGTTTTTCTGTGAGATGCATTTCATTTCATGGCTTTGCTCTTCGGCTGCATAAATTTGTAATGAAGAAGAGTTGGAACTTGTTGAAGCCATTCACATGTTTCGGTTGCATAAATTTTGTGCCAAGAAAAACACGACGCATGCCAGGCTAAAATTAAATGGTAAGGGTATGCTCGTTGATTGCCGGGATGACTATGTACTCCTCTGTGCTACGAAACATTAAGATGCTGGTGAAAATTTTAATTAGTCCGTGAAATATGCCGACTTGTTCCAGTTGAAATTATTTTGAAATTGACTAATGAAATCATTTGTTGTTTGAACAATGCAAGCGGCATTTGGGGTGATTGTGTTTCAGGGGAGGGTTGAGCAATTTGTAATTAGAGTGGACTTAGAAGAAAGTCTAGCCGGTACGTGGTGATTTATGATGCGCTTTCGGTTTCAGGAAAGAATTGCGGATATTGAACTTAGGTATGAGGTTATTTTTGGTATGAGGCTAAAAGTAGTTCTGATCTTTGTATTCCCAAGGAGGAAACGGTCTTATATATAAAAAAAATATGACTTATGGGTGGAATTATGGATCCTAAAGAAACGGATAATAATTGGAACATCAGATTGGTGATATTGTGAGAATGACAAAGACTCCATTTGGGATTTGTGGATGGGACAGTCACGGAAGTAGAGAGAAATTGATTTCCTGAACGATAAAGCCTGGCATAGACCGAGCGTCAACAACGGGAGAAAATAGATAGAGGATAAAAGAAAGGTGGAACGAATAACGTGTCTGGATAATAAGGAATATCATGATCAGTAAATTGTCAAAACTCCGATTTTTAAAATAGCCAGTTGAGTTCAATGTTTTTGGCACGTGGTGACCTCGTCATGCGTGCAATTGTCAGCCTTCAAGAAGGCGCTTCTAGACGCCCTCGGCGCGATCGCGATCCCGAATCATATTAGTGATATTGGGATCACGAATGTTGACTTGGAGAATGGGATGATCGTGCTTAGGTACGTGAATCGAAGGAGTCGTTGCGCTAAACTGTAGGGAAGATTACCAACCTGTGGGATGGAATGGATCTGAAGATGGGTCGCCTCATGTCTTTAAGGACATATATAAAAAAACAAAATTGCGAAAGCGGTTAAAACCTAAAAAAGCTAATGATATAGGAAAATTGAAACTCACTCAGTTAGTCTTGGAGAGAGTTTCTAGAAAATTATTTTCTTTATTGCGCTATTTCAACAAGGTAACCTCTCTGACCACAGAAATTAGATATTTGAAATCTGTTAAGTCTGGTAGGATATCATGGTATCAATTAGCATCAGATTTATCTTAAATTGAAGACAATATACAGAGGAGGTCCGAAGGTGAAATCTGTGGTAATCCATATTTTTTTGACGCTGAGAAATTTCACAAAATAAACACTTAAATAGTTTTCAACAAATTTGAGCTGTAAAAAAATGTCCATGATTGTAAATTTTCAAAAACATTAAAGCCTAAAGTCTCAATAGTGGTCTCAGATTATTTGAATAAATATTCCAAATTAGCCACATGTGTTCCATTCTTAATTCATAATATACACACGGGGGGTACCATGTGCCTTGAAATTTTATAAGGGATCATTTTCAGCACCCTCCAGGCACACATGCAAAAGATGGAAGTCCTTGAAACTAAAACAGAAAATAAGATTCGTACGTTTCCGGTCTAGACTAATTTCAGGCTCGTGACAAGACATACGATTTAGGTTGGGTACGTCATACCTGCAAGTCCCTCGTCAAGACGACATATCTGGGTGGGACACGTGTAGCATGGAGCCCGTAAATATAAACACGTCAAAATACTCGAAACTCATCAGTCAGTGTGCGAGGGGTGTATGACATAAAAACGTAAATTCGACAATTACGAATGCTTAAAGGCAGCTCCATTCCGAGGTAGTTGTTGCCTTGCTGACGGCACGGGATGGAATTACTGTCTCATTAAAATCTCTCACCACCCACACGTCATATTCGTCTGTTTTACAATCTCAGTGCTGGGCTGGAGGAATGGCTCGTTTCCTATTTTGTAGCACTTATGAAAATTGAAAATAGTGCAGAGAAAGCTGATGTTTCAAATTAAATCGTTAAAAATAAATCGATTGTATCCAAATAATAAAAACAGATCGGCAATAAAACAGATGCCACAGGGTCACAAATCTGGGAGTCATGTGGATGGAACCCAGCGACATGGGGACACGAGTAAGGTGGAGATACGAAACGTTGACTTTCAATGGGCGGTCTTTATAAGTGCCATGGGAACCACATTGGGATTGGGGTGCATAGCAGCCTTGTTCAGTTTAGATAGACTCCATAAAAATAGAAAAATCCAGCCAAAATCTGTACGAGAGTATAGAAACGAAACCGCGTTAATTGCCATACCCAGTGTAAACTCGTAAAGTTGATAATTCATGGACCCGATTCGCTGCAAATGGGTGTGCACGAAAAACAAAGGGAACCAGGAAGAGGAGCAGGAGGACTAATAAATTGTTGACAGTGTGGTATCGGGCAGGCGACTACTGACTGCACAATACTAACTAAGGAAGCCTAACCAAATCTATTCGGTAGCACGGAAGCATAAGCTTGTTGTGACAGGCTAATTGTTATGAGGCGATAACGTTACGCTTGCATTGCCAGCCAACGTAGTCTGAGGGAAGGAAGTGTGCTCCTTTCAGAGGCTCCCCCTTAGGCAGGACTTAGGCACTGGCCAACGGCAATCTGGTGCCATACTATACGACTTTCGCTGATAACATTTATAAAGCTGCGATTTTATTAGATGCACAGACACATGTGGTGAACTGGTTGGTTGGCTATCGGGATGCTTTTTTACGGGATGAAATTAAAAACGTTAAATTAAGATTACACTGTGGGGATTCTGATAGAACCACGATTCATTTTGTGGCGTTTTAATGAAAACTCATTTGTCTTCTTAAATTTGCAAGAGCACTTTCTAGGACTTCCCATGACTAGACTCCCAATCCTAAGAATGTCGTACTGCTTGTTGAATGGCCACAACAGACAACTATAAATACCAAAGAGAAGCACTTGTGTACGGAATGGTCTCCAACAAGACGAAATTGAATGAATTGAAGACTTTCAAGAGTTCATAGCTAAGTTGATGATATAACTTTCTTTCGCACAGGGGGTTATCTCATTTTGTGGTGGTTGGAAATTCAACTTTAGAAAATTTCATTAGATAGCGTGCCAGAATGAGTTCACTTCAAAAACTCATTAACACTTGTCCTGGCTCTTGAGCAATATATATTTTTATTCTATTCCAACCATCACACCACCATCCATTTCTGAGTACATTCTTGTGGCAAACTTACCATCGCTTCGCAATCATAGTCTTCATTTCGATTCAGCTAGCGACTACTGCGATTCGGATAAAGCACTTCATCTTAATCCCGGGAGACACTCGAGAAATGTAAAACTTTTATGCGATGTGTATGGCATTCGTTTTCCTTTCTAAAAAGAAGCACTAGATCCTGGGGAACAGTGATTTACATCATGTTTATCCACAGTTTCTGGACGAACGCCGCGTTTACAAAAAGTTCCTAGTCGGGAAGTGTTTTTTTTATCTTGCGTTTGAATTAAGATGACATCAAGTGGGCTGTGGAGGAGTATTACAAGTGTATTTTTGCGAATGATGACAAATTTATGGCGAAATTCCATTAAGACTGAACAAAGAGTGAACTATTCTTGGGTATTCTGATGCTAAAATATAGCAGAGGCCTGGATTTAATGAATCTTTGAATTGAAGATTGATTCATGATGTAGTTTTGCATTTGAGATGGTCCGGCAATAAAAATTCCTATTGGGAATAGCATACGGAGCTTGTGGATTATCATTTACTAAAAATAGGTTTATGGGAGAGTCTAAACTTTTTTTTGCAGCAAGAAGAATGGCATTTCAATAATACATTGAACTCTGAATTTCGTGTCAATGACTCAATGGCTCAGGCTCATGACCTGATCGCAAATCATTTGAAATGTTTATTGTTAATATTAGATATAGGGAAGGGACGTTAAGATTTCGAACTTGTCACAAGCCACACAGTTATAACTTATCTGCTTAAAGGAACACACAACTTATTAAAATCTTATATAAGTATCTTGTTGAGAAATTACACCACAGTCGTATGAACTCAACCCGACACATTATCGAATCCAAAATAAATCGAATACAATCATTGAAGGCTGCTTAAAGTTTATGAGGCGTATTTTTGCTTAAAAAATGGACTGGCAACCAAAGTTGTCGAAGATCTTCATAGAAGTTACTTAAAATAGAATTCGTATGATTGCTGTACATTATACCAGAATTTATTATTATTCTCAAATTGACCATTTTACTTACACGGACCAATGCTTGTTCCGTTGAGCTAGACTACAGGAAATTCATTTATGCAGACTCGATTATTTAAAAGCATCATATACTGTGATTTAACCGAATTTAGTTGTAATTAACTGCCTACTAGTTCACATTACTGCACACATGAATCTCAGCATCTTTAACAACATCTGGGAGATCATTTATAAAAATACTAAACATTAGTGGCCTTAGTGTAGAGCCCTGTGGCATACCGCGGGAGATGGGAAGAAAACTAGATAAAGTTGTTATCGTCTAGGGAAATTATAGATTAAGAAGCTGAAGATGATTAACAGTATCAAGTCTTGGAAAATCCAAAAGGTTCAAGTTCGAATAAAAAGAAAAATTTAATCGGAGTTCGTTTAATAAAAGAATACCATCATCGGTACCTTGTGCAATTGCTGTCTAAGCTAAGTACCTAGGAGTTATGACTGAAATCAAACCTATCCGCCTACTTTGTGTTGTCTGCATCATAGGATTGTCTCCTGAGCTTAAACAATACCGTAGAAAAATTTTCGTGGAAAAGATTCCGTCTGCAGCGGATAAGGCGGCAAGAAAGGATTCGTCCTTGAGCAGCATTCCGGTTAATAGCAATGGCCCAAAGTCTAGCATCGACCCAACACAGACAATATTACTATACGAGGTAGAGATATGGAGCAATCAAATGAGCTTCTGTGCAAAGATGGAAGCGCTCTCAGGGTGGCCTTAGCGAATTGAATAATTTTCTCTACCTCAATCATTAATTTAGACATATTTATTTAACATTAATGGTCTGAAATGCTGATACACTATGCTATCAGATGTGCAACTACATTAAACCTGTTTTTATCGTCTATCTTATTTGATTTTTCTGCACTTCTCGTACCCAATTTAGTAGTAGTAAACGCATACAAAACTTTTATTAGTTTAGACCAATAACACAAGGTAATTGGTCTAAATTGACGATATGTGTGTATCATTTAATATACTAACATGGCAAGGCTCTCATTAAATAGCGTGATAAGTTTTAGGGTGCAATATTTATTTATCAATGCTTTTGTAAAATAGTCCCAAGGATATTGTTTATATGTATACTGTATACTAAATAATTCCACAGCAAAAAGACAGAACGCTTACAATTAATAAATCCTGAAAATGAATCAAATTAATACAAAACGCAAAGTGTAATTGTCACTAATTGGATGGGAATACCAATATGTTCCCAGATGATTAAAATCTGCAAACGGGGGGCTGCTGGGTTTTATTGCAAGCAATTGCTACCGGTGCCAAGTATTAATTAACCCCCATTGAAAGCGCATGAAAACCAGAACTCAAACAGAAATCAATCAGCAAATTGGATTAATACGGTCATAGCATTTCCCCTATTGATTTATTTATGTTCGCGCCCCATGCACTTTGGCCTAGAAATTGTCCTCGCATGGAAGGAAATAGGATTTCTACAGCAAAACTACCAATAGCAAAGGTACTAGCAGCAACTTACACTGTAGATTAAAGGCTAATCCACTTTTTTTCCCTACTTTTGTATTCTGATCCTTTTTTTATTGCAGGCACTCTTTGGAACTAACTTACCAGCTGTTCCGGAAAAGGTGAATGGAAACTCTCATGAAAACTTTGTTTATTGCAAGAGAAAAAAAATGTTATACTCGCGTTTGTAGTGAAATTTTTCTTTTGTGTTTTCTTTGCGATTCAGTAAAAGGAAGGGTACTTAGCGAGAAATTTCAAAGAGGCAACCGTTCATAAAATGGTAGACTGTGTTAATTGGTTGGGTTGCTAGTACTTTTCTTAAGATTCTTGGAGGCGGTCGTCTGTTTTATAACTATAAGCACACGATATCAAAGAGTTAAACCGCGAACTGAAGATGCAAAATATCTGAAATCTTTTGGGTTTGTTGACCTCTTGTATATATGTTCAAACGACCTCAGTTATTGGCTTCTTTTTGCACCGTCTTACTCTCTAATTCTATCATAAAAGCTGACGTGTGCTAAGAAGGTTCGTAATCATATGCAAAGTAGACATGTTTAAGGCAGCTGCAAGCAGATATAGAAGTTAACTATATAAGAGTTCCAAAAAGTTCAGAATATATAACGTGTACATGCCTGCTTTTTAAAATGATAGGCGTTGTGTAAAAGAAAAGGCAATGTATTCAGACTTGCTAGAATTCAATTCAAGATCATTTTGTCGTGACAAATGATAAATTTGTTCTAAACTGTTATTTACACAGGCAAGACAATGTTTAATTAGTCTAAGAGGACATTCTGAAATAATTTTCCCGACGTCTGCATAAAAATGTGATTTGTAGATACAGATGAAAGACCAAAGGATCCAAAATCGAACCTTATGGAGTACCACCACCACTTCTCATTTTTCGAGAGAAGATCGAATGTTAGTGGTGTGTTTGGCACAGAAACCTGATGGGAAGCAACTAAAAATCTTATTTCCGGTTCGAGGAGATCTATTTTTTAGTTGCTCTAAGGATTATGATCCAAATAAAGACAGGTATCCTTGGTTTAAATTGCCGTTCTAATGTCTGATCTGGTAGAGAAAAATATACAATTCCGATAGGATTTATTGAATTCTATATGGCCAAAAGGAAGTAATATCTCCGTGGGCTTTCTGACTCGACTATTTAATCGTAAACCTAGCGTTCTTATTACACAAATTAATGAGAGTCTTGCAATATTTATTAAATGAGACAGAATATCATCAATTTAGACCAATTAGTTCATCAGATCACAAACAGATTCCAGTAAACAAAATTATCTCAATCTTTTGGGAATTGATCTCGAATTTTACCTCCCGACGAACATCTCTAAATTGCGCTGCCTACGCATCCTCTAGTCATGCGCTTATCTTCTAAGCCATCATCTTATTGCAATATCGTCCGCGTACTCCGAAAAATGGAAAACCAAAACAGACTATTAATTTGAAAGAAGACGGTGAACAATAAGGATATGCTTCGACGAAATGCAAGACCGTCTCTACTGGACTGTGTTATTAGCAGAGCTGCATTTAAATTGAATGCAGATTCCACGTCATCTCATTAAGCAAAAATTAAATCTCTGATTTCCATTTTGCATAAAAAGGACTTCATTTTTAATTTAAATACTCATTTTCTCCCTCGAGGATCAAATCCGGTGCTCTGCACTGCTACCCAACTACTCACAGTCAAAAGTCCTGACACCAATAACTAAAGGCGAATAATGCGAGGACATTCATTTTAAAGATTCAACGCAAATTGGAGTGAGTATAATCCGGTTTCATCCCTTGTAATCCAGGATATGCTTCTCTCCAAAGAATATCCTTTAAATTCACATTTCACTTCTTCTCTCGACGGCTGGCTACCAACAAAGTCGCCTCCCAAAAATTGGATTTTATATCGTTCTGGATTAGAGATTTTCCAGTCAATAAAATTATTTACGGCAAATTTTATTTCGTTCAGGATGTCGTCTGTTCATCCTTTCCTTGTTGAATCCGACATCCTTTTAAATTTGTTAGTCTTTTCTTTAAGAAGAA
>QYTT01081675.1:12105-29173 GCA_006980735.1 Dasypogon diadema
TGTTATACTCGCGTTTGTAGTGAAATTTTTCTTTTGTGTTTTCTTTGCGATTCAGTAAAAGGAAGGGTACTTAGCGAGAAATTTCAAAGAGGCAACCGTTCATAAAATGGTAGACTGTGTTAATTGGTTGGGTTGCTAGTACTTTTCTTAAGATTCTTGGAGGCGGTCGTCTGTTTTATAACTATAAGCACACGATATCAAAGAGTTAAACCGCGAACTGAAGATGCAAAATATCTGAAATCTTTTGGGTTTATTGACCTCTTGTATATGTTCAAACGACCTCAGTTATTGGCTTTTTCTTGCATCGTCTTACTCTCTAATTCTATCATAAAAGCTGACGTGTGCTAAGAAGGTTCGCAATCATATGCAAAGTAGACATGTTTAAGGCAGCTGCAAGCAGATATAGAAGTTAACTACATAAGAGTTCCAAAAAGTTCAGAATATATAACGTGCATATGCCTGCTTTTTAAAATGATGGGTGGCAAGGAGGAGTTGCCCTCTTGTGTAAAAGAAAAGGCAATGTATTTAGACTTGCTAGAATTCAATTCAAGACCATTTTGTCGTGGCAAATAATAAATTTGTTCTAAACTGTTATTTACACAGGCAAGACAATGTTTAGTTAGTCTAAGAGGACATTCTGAAATAATTGAAATAATTTTCCCGACGTCTGCATAAAAATGTAATTTGTAGATACAGATGAAAGAGCAAAGGATCCAAAATCGAACCTTATGGAATACCACCACCACTTCTCATTTTTCGAGAGAAGATCGAATGTTAGTGGTGTGTTTGGCACAGAAACCTGATGGGAAGCAACTAAAAATCTTATTTCCAAGTAAATGCGTTTCTAAATCTATCACCAGAAATTAGGCCTATTGATCTAAAGACGAATAGAGACAAAGCATTTGCTTTTTTCACAATAAGAAGCTGCAAATGATGTATATATGTCGTTTAGTATATAACTGTGACTGGAAACAGATGAAATAGTGCATAGGAAGCGAAGAAATCCAGAATGCTGTGATGTGTTCTAGGAACTTTGACCTGGGTGCTTCTTAGTAACCAGGTGATTAAACTTAGAACACTTACGGTTGACAAAAGACGTAGTTCGAAGACTTGCGTGAACAATAAGGATATGCTTCGACGAAATTCAAAACCGTCTGTACTGGACTGTGTTATCAGCAGAGCTGCATTTAAATTGAATGCAAATTCCACGTCATCTCATTAAGCAAAAATTAAATCTCTGATTTCCATTTTGCATAAAAAGGACTTCATTTTTAATTTAAATACTCATTTTCTCCCTCGAGGATCAAATCCAGTGCTCTGCACTGCTACACAACTACTCACAGTCAAAAGTCCTGACACCAATAACTAAAGGCGAATAATGCGAGGACATTCATTTTAAAGATTCAACGCAAATTGGAGTGAGTATAATCCGGTTTCATCCCTTGTAATCCAGGATATGCTTCTCTCCAAAGAATATCCTTTAAATTCACATTTCACTTCTTCTCTCGACGGCTGGCTACCAACAAAGTCGCCTCCCAAAAATTGGATTTTATATCGTTCTGGATTAGAGATTTTCCAGTCAATAAAATTATTTACGGCAAATTTTATTTCGTTCAGGATGTCGTCTGTTCATCCTTTCCTTGTTGAATCCGACATCCTTTTAAATTTGTTAGTCTTTTCTTTAAGAAGAACACGAAAAAAAATAAGACTGTCTGGAAGAGAGTTAAAGGACGAATACATTGATATCTTTGCAAGTCTGTGAACATTAAATTTTCAGATAAATACTGCAACGAATGTCGTTAGGTTTCCTTCTCTGGGATTATCAGGAATGTTTTTGGCTTCGATGGGGATGGACCGGCTGCAATTCCTGCAGGGAGTATGAGAAGTGGGAATGCCTGCCTTTCATACCATCACCTTTTGAATAAGTCATCTGTTTTGACAGCTTAAGCGACAAATTGAGGTAAAGGACAATTGTTAGAAGGGTCCCTCTTTTCAAAGGACTTGGCCCCTTCATTTTTTCCGAATTATAGAATGAGACTTCCGGTGTTCATGGGGAGATGTTTGACTGTGTCCCTTATTCAAGTGCGTTTCTTCCAGTCATTTTTGGTAGTTCAGGATTAATACAAAAATGCTTCCTGGAATTATCCGCATATTGTAGTGTATATGCTCTGTGTGTCCTAGTAGCCATTACAGGAAGCAAGGAAGTCGATCATCATCTGATTCTGACACTAAGGAAACTGGCTACGTTGGGCTGCAGAGAAAGCATTTTCCATTTTATATTGTACCAAGGAAGAATTTTTTATCAAAAAGAACCGACAAATCACACGACAAATAAACTACTCGTCAGGCAGGGAGAGGGCTTATATCACACTACAAGAAAAGTGGATATCGTGCAATCAGAGCGGAATTGTCGACTTCTGTTCTAACGCCGCTCTACTATATTTACCAAGACCAAATATTTTCCTGTTTGCTAGACGGAAAAGACAAAGTGAAATGAGTTCACCTTGTTTATAGGGAGTAAATATTGAAAAAAGTTGTATAAGATTGTGCCGCCCGTTTAAAATGCATAATAGTGTGGGCTGCTGCTGATGACAAGCACTTCGGAACTGGATGTGTATTTACCTTGAATGATGAGAAACTTAGCAAGAATTATTTGAAAAAAAAAATTGTATGCGGGTTTTTATTGTGGTACTTTCGACAGCATGACGCCTTTCACAAATTTAAAACTCCTATAGACGTTTGGGGGGAGTATAGAAAACTGGTTAAGCAGAAATTCGTCAATGTAGTGTTAGAATTTCAGTACTTCCTTTACCAAATATTTGCGTCTAGGATTTCTTGTCTTAAAAGCAGAGGGTCTGACCCCGTCGCGGAACAATCAAAGGCTACAGGAAATGCGAAACCATAAAAATTGCAAACCACACAATCACAAACAAAACATCATCAATTTCCTTTCGAAAATCAAGGAAATGAGTATTTCGTGCCTTTTCTCATAAAAATATATTTCGACTGTTCATAAACAGTAAAAAGAAGAAAAACGAACAAAAAGAATTGAACCCTTTCCCATCGTCGTGACCATATCATCGAATCGCGTAAATTTTCCCTGGTAAGACTGGATTAACTTTTGTTTGCCATTCACTAAAAAGGATTTCCCAACGAGCTTAAAATTGTATTTTTCTCTTTTATGTAGAGTCGTGATATTTCTAATTTTAAATCCTTAAATTTGCCGGGATAAGCCACCAACCTCATCTATAGGAGACTTGAATAAAATATACAACAGCATCACGTCTAGCATGGGGCCTGGGTATGGTTTGCTCAGAATTCAGCAGAGAGCAGGAACATTAAAAAAAAGGGTCCTAGTGTAGAATACGAAATAAGAAATCCCTGGAAATTTAAAGAAAAGGGAAAAGGATCCTCCCCTGCTGTGACGGCCTGAAAAATGTTCATCACCATCCCGAAATGTACGGGATACGATTCTTTTGCGAGTTGATTTCATTACACGGCGACAATGCATACGATGACTACACGACTCTTTGGGACATTGGTAGCGCAATATTCAAGGACTATACTACAACAATGAGAGTATAATTCGTGAAGGATTTAAAATGAAATTGGTGGAAATTTGAGAGTAAATTGAAATCCCAAGAGGGGGTTGTGTTTCTTAATTGTTAGATTGGATTAAAGATGAATGCGTTAGGCAAGACTTTATTATTCTTGTTTAAATCAAATCGTCTCAGATTGTACGACAATGGGATATTTGACACTTTTCAGAGGAGTTCCGTCTAGGGTTCAATGTGGGTTTTAGGCTTAGATTTCATTAGAACGTTTACAGATCTTTTTAAAGTGAGAAATTTGACATTTTTTGTTCGTTTTGTCTAAGAAAATGTCAATAGAATCCATCAATCTGGTGTAGTTTTACAAAATTTCGCAATCTAAGAAAAAACTACTTAAAATTGTTGGAGTTTTTTCTCTGCTCGATTAGGGACGACTTTGGAGTTTGGAACAATACGAGAATAGATTTAAATTTATATATTACTAAAAAAATATGTCGAAAGAATTGAGTTTATTTTAGCATTTAGTACGTATAGCAATGATGTGGTAGTTTAGACCTATCAGGCATGCTAATTGGTCGAAATTATTTAATTGGTATAAATTACCAAAATGAATTCTTGTTTTATTTCTAAGACTTTTGGAGCATATTGAAGGTTATTAATATTAATTAAATGATTACATCAATCCTAAAACTTAGACCAAAATTATAAGGAAATTGATCGAAAATAGATGGTACGTACGATTATACCACTTTAGAGTGATATTGCTAAAATTCTCACTGTTTCGTTTTTCTCAAACAAATCCCAAGTCCGCCTCCACTTCTCTTTGTCAATGCGGTGAGTATTTTTCAGTAATTTTACCATTTATATTGGAAAAAGTTTAAAAGGAGGTTCAAGTTAATTGTATCTAGACACAGATGTAATGTCATCTGTCTTGCTCTATTTCGACGGAATATCTGGTCTAATATACCAGCGCATCGAACCACCTTCATCCATTTGCCTTTGAGATAATATTTAGCAAAACAATGAAATTCTACAAATCTTCTGAGAATAGAATTGTATGAATGTGGAATAATAAACCACCTTCTGTGACTCTTCTATTTTATTTTACCAAAGGACGTATTTTTGTGGACGAGAGTTCCACACACCAGGGAAGGCAGAAGGAGGTGGATAATGAAATGGAACAAACCTCGGTTTGTAGAAGAGGCTAATTGCGTTATATTGGCAAGAAAATTGGTAAATTCTCTGGAATGATGGACAATGGTTTCTTACCTCCTTTTCAACCCGTATTAATCAAAATTATCGATGAAATTCAGCAGACGATTATCGAAAGCCAACCTAGCTGGCTTTTTCAGATTTTTAAAGCCTTACGCAAGTAGTAATTCTAGTAAAGAAAGTAGTAATTCTATCTCACATTTCAGGTCCCCAGTAGTTTTTATGCTGCTAACAAGCTTTTAAAGTCTTCTTTTATTTATCAGCGATGTTCCTCAGGGAACAATATTGGGCCCTTTACTCTTTATAAAATTTATTTATGATATGTTTTTGTATGCCAATGGATTTCATAAATATCAACGAAATTGTTACATGAACCCGTCCGTCACATGAACATGAACCTATCGAATGTGTGGATTTTTGTAATATTGTTATTTTCATTAGTACGCTTTTCTTTTGGCTTCTTATTAATACCATACTTGTACAGATGCTTTTTAATACAGTGAACCTAATTAATTAGTACCCAACTCCAGGACAAAGTATTAGTTAAGAAGTTTATCCCTAATGAACACTTCTAGTGCTATAATTTCCTTTTGAAAAAAAAAATCTTTGAAATAGTGATGACCCAATAATTTTCCATAGAATCTGATTCATGTGTTATACCGACATAAAAATCCGTTTGATTTATAGAAAAAGTTAAGAGCAATTTAATTGAGGATTTCCAAAAGAAAAAAATAAATAAAATAAAGTAGTACAAGTCAAAGTCCTCGTAAAACGTATGAGACATTTGTAATCTACCCCAAGCCATTGAGGCGCATCTTACTCTAATTAAACATGTCAATTTCTCTTGCACGTGGCTAACGTGTAATTTCCGCATGAAGTGCACTTCACCATTATATCGTTTTACGTATTTAAGGGCTTCCTAGGTTGTGAACCAGACAATTTTATACATTCGCTTAATATGCAGAGGCGTGAAGCCCCAGATATTTTAATTACGGCATAAAATTCCTCCACTTGCCTTTTTCCATTAGATTTCACCAGGGTATAGAAAACTTCAGTGTATGTTTCCTTCACTTGCGGCAGTTCAGTGAGTTCCGTGTTATTCTTCCGTTTTATGAGACTCAGCAGACGAAGTCAAAGGAATCGCTTTTCTACCCTTTTCACGATTTTTTCTTTTATAATATCTCAGGAAAATCGCTATTTAGTCTTTAATCAAGAGCACAAATCTCAAACCTATGAGTGTTAAAGATACTTTTACGTTACTCCCCCATCATCGGGAGGAATGTATGCGCCCATGAGATTCTTCTCCACTTGTCTGGTTCCATGCTGGATTTTCCCCGGTTTTAGTTTATAGCCTCGAAACGGGAAGCAGAAAGACATTTTCATTGAATGATTAATTGCTTTTCCTGGAAAATTTGACGTTTTTTCCTCGTCCACGTCCCAGTTTCAGTTTTCTCTTCCAGAATGTGCTAACTAAACATTGCCGACAGTCGACTGTAGTCGGAGTCGGATCGGAACCATTGTATACCGTGGACGTGGACATATAGTTTTGTGGGGCAATAGTAATGAGAGATTTTCGGTCATAAATTTCTACACAGTTTCCATAGCGAAAACTTTCATTCTACCGATTTTGATAGGTTCATGACATTTTGTTCTGGTTCGATCCTGTTTAATGCTACCGAAATGATATGTCACGGAAAGAGATTAGATTTATGACCCAAAATGGGGATCAGGATTAAGATTTACTGGGTATTGGGGAAACCATGTACAGGAAAGATTCTTTCCTAGTTTTTTTCCCGATATAACGAGCTGATAACTGAAGAGAACAGACACAAAAGACGATATAATGAAAATTTAGTTGCAATGCTTACTCAGGGCGTAATAAATCGTTTCTGATCTGATCTTGTACGAAATTGTAATTAAGTGAAAAAAAACTATCTGATGGATTATGAGGCTCACACCAGGAACAAGATATTGTACACAGCAAATGTAGGACAGATTTCAGATTTTAATTAAGTTTGAGGATTAAGTGGTACAAATCTGGAGACAATAAGCATATAAAAAAAATCTGTGCCCATGGAGTTACTTTTCGAAAAATAAAATTAAGACAACCTTTCCAAGAGAAAGCAGGCTTTTCAGACTTACCTGGAAAAAAGAAAAAAGTTATTAATATTTTCAGATATTTGGGCCTATAATTTAAAAGGATTTGAGGTTAATTTGATTGAAAAAACTAACTTTTACACAAAAAAGTTGCTGCTTCGTAGAAACTTTGCGAAATTCGAGTGTATTTTAGTGAAGAATTTTATGTGCAATCTCCTTTTTACGGTCATTACCCACGCTGATAGCAAAACTGGTTAAGGCTAACCTCTGCAGGTTTTTTTCTCTGCAAGCGCGGATTCGATTTCTGCAAAGGTCACCGTGATTTATCTGGCTACCAGTGATTGAGACAATTCTATTGACGAAAATTGTACTTGTAGGATTTTGCACAGTTGAACTTCATGGAAAAAATTTTGCATTTGTAACATTTATCCCAACCTCCTCTTCCCCAAAATTTCACTCCGCATTAAATTCTTATAAAACTGTACGAAAAACATCTTCATTTTCAAAATGATTTCCCTATGGATTATTGCTGAGTAATTGGAACAGATGGAAATCAATAGGCGCAAGGTCTGGTGATATTCGCCGTATGTGGTCTTGCGTTATCCTGGTGAAAGACGGGTCCGCCACGATTAATTAGCGCTGGACGCTTAACCAAAAGAACCATTCGAAGTCGAACGCCCTAAAACTGAGGGTGCCCTATCTACACAGTCGTGCACGTTGAGCAACGTAGAAAAAAGAAAAGAAAAGAAAAGACTAAAGGAAAATACGTTCAATTTACGTTCCAAGTTGCAAAAAAAGGTAAAATCACGTATCAAAATGGCTCGTGTGAATTTGGATTACATTCATCCTCGCTGTAAAATAATAGTCAAAAAAATCACCAGTACTTCCGATAACTATACGACATCATTTTTTTCAACGTAAATGTGCACCACTTAACCTGAAAACATATGGGAAATATCACCAAAAACAATTTTGCTATCTTAAGCCATGTTTTTTAGGCATTTCAAGTAATATGAGAACTTTTACGGCGACATGCCTGCTTAATTCTTTTATTTACGCACAAAAACTCGATATGACAGCGCTCCTTAGAACTGTACAGGCTGGAGTTCATCATGTTGGTGCCTGCACCAGATTATCTCAGCTCCAGACCTTTTTATTTACTTTTCTTTTTGTGGTAATAATTTTGGCTCTTACGCGAAATTTGACACGTTTCTCTGTCGTTCCCCAGAATTTTGTCACTTTACCTTAAGAGGCATGAGGATGGTGATTTTTTTCTTAAATTGTTAAATTTATAGGAAAAATTCAAGATGATAACAAGGGTTAAGTGGAAGAAAGGAAGAAAGATGGTTTTGCATCTTAACGAGAAGATTTATGAACCTCCACAAAAATATTTGTAAATAATAAATTAGTTTTATTAAAAAGAAGAAAAAAAAAACTAATTTCCAGGAAATCCGTACATTAACCAGTAAATTTCTTGCGATTTCATCTGGGCCTGCTGCTTTTGACTTGATTTATACCTTGTTCACTTGGTCTAATCTCAGAGATCTAACCATGCTGATGACCAATTTAAGATGTCCGTGGCTGAGATGGTTGTCTGTGATATGAAAAAAATGGAAAATTAACAACTATTCTTTGGTTTAATTAGGCGTTGTCTCTTGATGGTGAAATTTTTTTTTAATTAGCCGCTTGTTTCTTTTCAATCTTGAAAGCAATTTAAAATGATGTCGCGACTATGAAAGGTGCCTAGAGGTCATCATAAGATACAGGCAAGCACCGACAATGAGTTGAATTGAAGATTTATGGTAATTATCACGAGTTTGTCGTCATAATTTTGATCAGTTAAGAAGTTGTGGAGTGTTTTTGGGAAGTTGCTTTGGTTTTGCCATAAATCATACAACGAAAAAGAAATTGGTGGCGGAATTTTTGATTCGTTCAAAGGATTTTTTTTTTTAAGAAATCAAGGGTAATATAAAATTTTGAATGTTATATAAAATTCGGTTGATTTTGGGATTATCAAAAGGTGCCTGGAGGTGATTTCATTTCGACATTCTCTTGCCGAGAGAAAGATTTGAAATCTTGATATTATTAGGTTGTGTTCTAATATTTTGCCCACTGATGTTAAAAAGACGCTTGTAAGACCACATTTCATATTTGGAAGTGTCGTCTTTTCCTAGCTAAATTTTATATGCCATAAAAGGATATAGTGATGGCTTTTAAGTATTCTTTGCATTTCATCTATGGTCTCAGTCGTTAATATGAAATTTTTTTCTATTTGAGGTATTTGAGAGGATTGACACTATCACACTATCTCTCGTTTTCCAGAAATGAAATTAGTGACCTATTTAAAGGTTCTCCTAATACATTTAAGAATATCATAAACGAGAAACATTAGTAAACGAGGATCAAAGGGCGACGGTGGGCTAATGGTAATGTAGTGACTCATTAACATAAGGTCTATGGTTTAAATCCCGCCAGTTTCTACAAGAAATCAAGGTTTTCCTGCTGATAACAGACTCATCAATAGCAGAAAGGGGTAAGTTTGAAAAATAGTTACCAGTGGCATACGCCACGACACTGAAAAGAAAACTAAATTCTATTTCAATCTAAAAAGTCATAAAAATGCATGCCAAGAAAGAGAGAGAGAGAGCAAGGTACGAACTTAATACCAATATATTTGTATTGCATGTACAGAGAGTTGAGTTTCCGTGAAAAAGCCTTTGATACATTGAATTATAACCGCGTATTAAACTTTTTGAATGACCTGAGCATTAGGGATGTAGTACAGGAATAGATGTGAAGTTATCTGACAAGATAACGTTCCTCAGGGGTCAGTTTTAGGCCCGATGATTTTCATTCTAACCTCCAACTGGTTGCTAACAGCAGCTGGTGGGCACGTAAAAAAGATTTTTCAGGATTATTAGCAATTTTATGCCCCTGCTACCGAGAAGACATCTGCGTTTCTTAGCTATCTATAATTACAGTATAAGAATTTAATCTCGTGTATAAGCACTTGAAGGATGAAATTAAATTGATAATTAAAAGTTTACATTCAGCTTTATTTACAAGACTAAAGAGTCTTTGTTTTCTACTTCAAAAATTCAATAAATCACATTTAGAACAATATTGGATTTTATCGTCGCTGGTAATACTATTTATCTTTTTAACAGGACAACGTCATGCATAGATACAAAAACAAAGTTCAGAATCAGGTCCATCTCTCCCAAAGTGAAGTTGTAAGCAGTCTGATTTTATCGTTCACTTACAATCTCGGTCTTTACAGTGCGACATCTTTACTAGTCTCACGGTCTCCGATGTTATTTTTAACCACCATCGATCTCATAATAATTGACGACTTAAATCTTAATCCTCAAAATAAACGATAAACTGCTTTATATCATTGACCACTCTTTTTCAAATTTCAATCGAATCTCATAAAAATACTCGAAAAGAAGATTCTTAAATAAATTTACATCACCGGATTAAAACTTGATTTTATAATTTTTACCACAATAAATTTCAATAAGAAATGTGTGCTTTGATAAAGTATTATTGAAAGAGCTCCACCAGCGGGTGGTTTTTACTTATCTCCCCCATAATCTCAAAGAGTTTCAAGAAACATGATCAGTCTTGGCACCGCTAGTCTAAGTCACAGCGGGTGTTCTTCCCATGTCCTGGATAATTGATAACATACAAACCAATACACAACACGTTTGTCCAGCACCAAAAAGTCCAGGGGAGAGATATGTTACAAACAAATCCGAAGGGAATAGATGTGGAGGATGAGCACTTGAGACACCACACCATAACCCACGAATTATCCTCGTTTATTTTCCAGCCACCACCACCAGGTGATTTTTAAGAGTCTGCCGTTATTGTGAAAATATTTAATTTGTTTTTTCGTGAATTCTGGAAGAGAGCGAGAGCCTTGCTTCCCACGAAAGACAAATAAAGATGAAATCGAAACCAATTTTATGGTTCTCCACAGGAGCCATACCACATGGAATAGTCGCTCATAAAATTCACTTTGTCTTTGGTCCGTGCACGTAGTTTGATGATCGGGGCAGACCCTCAGTAGTTAGGGCTTGCGTTTTTATTTATTAATTATGACGCGTTTGCCAACCAAAGAGAACCATCATAAATGGGTGGAATATACGACCTCGGTCGGAGGACTATTAAGTAACAATCAAGAAAATTTAGCTGCCATTTATCAATTTATTAAGGGAGACTACGTTTCGATTTACCGAACATGAATTATGGCCAGGCCAATTGATCTGATCCAGAATGGGTATCGATCTTATGGTGTCTCATAAGCCCAGCATTGCACAAGAGCTAGTTAGAACACTAACTAGCTCGTGGGAAGATATGATTGAAGTATGGTGTGGTGTTGCACAATTTTTACAAATTGACTGTTAATTGACAGCAAATTGGATAAAGAAATAATTGAGGAGATCAATTGATGCGAGCGAATTAATTGGATGACAATTTACCAACTTTTACTTTATTTAGGTGGCAGATGTAGGAAGTATTTTAGCGCTAAAGCAATTGGTTTAAATTGCTTGGATTCTTTTAGAAATTTGCTTTGACAAGATGGAAACAGTCTTAAAACTAAAGCTGTATATAAAACTTTGCTCTAGTCTATGATGAAAATCTATGTGCATATAATTTCTATTCAGCAATTTTGTATTTTTTTCTAATGCCCTTAGCGATCGACTTTGTGATTTGTCATATTATGGATATGAATTGAAATTTGACAAGGAATAACATCATTTAAATGTTTTGGTCTGGACGAAACCACCAAGCCCACCAGCATACTTTATTCCTAGAGTAATTACATTTATAAAAATTGGAAAGAGTACCGGCACCAAAATTTAACCCTGGGGAACACCATAAGGAACACGCAGACGACTCTCCACCATAGAAAACCTATTGCTGACGATTCATGAGATAAGACGCGATGAGTTTATAGGGTTGACAAAAAAAAGATGAAATTAGAAATAAGTTAATTAATAGAAGTACGTGATTAGCCCTATCAAAAGCTCTAGAAAAGTCCAGAAAGACTAAAAAAGTTAATTTATCAAAGACTATAGCCTTAGCAATCTAAGATTTTAATCGAACTGCGTTTTTGTCTAAGTCCAGATTGTAATCGGAATAGAAGGCAATTGTGCTCGATGCAATTAGAAATTTGACAGTGCCGAATCTATGACGATTTGAAGACGACCGTATTTCAGTAGAAAGAGAACCTCGTTGTCGGAAGCATATAAGGACAAAAATACGTGAAAATGTGAAACGTGTGTGAATTGAAATCAATGAAAATCGTTGGCTGACTGTGTGAAAATCCAAGTCGCACAAGACAAGCAGAAAACTGTTTTGAAAAAAAACTCTTACTTCCTTAAAGAGGTCGTAATCGACGAAGAATCTATAACTTAAAGAAAACATTACTAAACAAAAAGTTGGTACTTTGTGTGTACCAATGCGAATTAATTGCCTATGGCTAATCAATCACCTAGTGAAAATTCGGTAGCTGATCAGCATGTCAACATTTTTTCCTTCCGTTGTATTGATTTCCGGGAAATGATTGATGCTGTATATTCTATTCAATCTGAAGCTACTTGGCCCTGACAAACTACCAGCGAAATTTATTAAGACTTTATTATACTATGGATCGGCATGTAATGCGTATCTTCAATAAATAGTTAACTTCGTCAATATTTTCAAATAAATGGAATGGCCCTACAGTGGCAGTGCCTAGTTCTAAAAAGTCAGTAGTGTATTCGTCTTTTGATCTTCGACCTATATCAGCATTTTTTGCGTTTTAGCTTAGGTTCTGAAGAGGTTGATGTACATCCAAAATATAAATTTTACCGAAAGTAACGACAAGCTGAATCGATATGGTAATCTGGCTACTTTGACATAATAATGAATATACCACAAAAATCTCATCAAAATATGTCATAAAATCTCCTTCTAATGTCAACAAATAAATTGCCATAACTTTTCACTCTTGTACATCAACGGCTGATATTCAATTCCACCATCCAAATGTAAATTTAATTTCCCCATCAACAACAAACAACTTTTAACAGAAATTCCTTGTTTCATTTTTCTAAAAATCCATTAAAATTCAATTTCTGCCAGTTCTCTGTGAATCGTGCAGAGAGCTGTTAAAGACGACGATTTTAATTCTAAATCTTTCACCAAAAATTCTCTGCCAGCACCAAACCGAACCCAAACTGCCTGCAAACCCAGGCAGCATCAAGTAACAGAGCAAATTAAATTTTCGCCTCGGC
The DNA here is from genome assembly GCA_006980735.1 of Dasypogon diadema. NCBI lineage: Eukaryota > Metazoa > Arthropoda > Insecta > Diptera > Asilidae > Dasypogon > Dasypogon diadema. The sequence goes on from QYTT01081675.1 coordinate 25,253, forward strand.
TGCAAAGAGAATTTAATGAACTTTTCATTTCGATAAAAGCGACGAAATTAATTCAATTTTCTCAACTTTGAACGCGGCAAAGTGTGCTTTTATCGAAAAACCCAAAGAAGAAATCAACACCACTCAGTAACACTCAGGCGTAGGGTGTGAAATTCATGTCGAGCGTGTGTTTTCCACCGAGAAACATTAATTCATAGATCCATAAATTTGCCACGTGCCCGGTTAGTTGGTGTTGTCTAGAGTTCTGGCCATTTCATGTTGTATAGTGTTTCTATTTCTACCCAAGTGTAGCACCAGATGCATGGGTAACGCTGATGACTGGCTATGATGAGGGTGTTATGGCTGTTTTCCTATGTCAAAATCTAGGCGTGAAACTATGTACTATGCATGACAAGCTATGGACAACAAATTACTAATTCAGAACACCCGCCCAAGAAGTAGCAGAGAAAAAAAAAACAATTGCAACAAGCATTGCAGGAGCTAAATACAGAACGATCTGTTGCAGGGCTGCTAATTTTATGCAACTGGAGCTAAACAAGTTTCTATTATTGGTGGTGGCTGCCGTTGAATGAATAGAAAATTTCAGAGGTTGAACAGTAAGCAGAAATGTAGAATTGTAGTGTAATTTAGTTTACTCAACTGAAACCCAAATTGAATTACTGCTTAAATGACAGTGACGAAAAGTTTGATTGTGAAATGCACTTGAAAGACATGACTTGGTACATTTTGGTGATGTAAAATGTAAGAGTCGACAAAATCGTTGTTCCTATCCACGGAATAATTGGAACCTTCTTTGGACTTTTTGTAGGATTTGCTGCATCCGAATCCACTTTAAAACTTTCTAGCACCGAACTTCTCTAAAGTGCAATCAAAGTTCAGGAGAAGCACTATGATGATGAAGCCTAAGAAAAATAATGAAGAAAAGGAATTGGACAACCTATAGACACTCTTTTCTATTATACTCTTTTTATAACCCAGTATCTCTCAAGGATCAATGCTGGGTTTTCGGCCCAGTTCTCGAAAAATAGGTCGCATTTATGGTATGACTAGTTCGTTCCAATCAGAATGTGTCATATCCTAAATCCTACACTAGATGGAAGTGCAATGTCTCCCTCAACTTTGAAATACTTCTCGAATTTTGTGTAATACTTTCAACTGTGAAGTCCAATTCGTCAAGAAGCTTTATTAATTGTTCAATATTTCAATTATCAATAATTGTAAATCTGATTTCCTTCCACTTTGTTTCGGTGTTCCCCAAGGATCTTTATTTACGCCACTCTTGTTTATCCTTTTCATCAATAGCATTACGGGACCAATAACTCATACCAAATTGTATTTTATCCAGGCGATTTACAAATATACTTGGGCTCAGACCTTCAAGACTATATCACGTTGTTGAGCTCCAACCTGGAAGCACTGCATACGTGGTTGTAATCTAAAAGGGCGAGATGACTCCAGTGGTTTTGTCGGTTTTTTTTTGGGAATAATAAAAGTCGCGTAAGAACTTTGTTATAGACGTTTAGTCATACTATTACGACTTTTTAACTACGATTTCAATAAGTTCATAATCAAGTGTTGGTTCGGCTAAAAGGACTGGAATAAATAGATAGCCGAAGGTAACTGAAGAAAGATATTTACTGAAGCTCTGATGCATCGAGCTATTCGTACTATTTCCATCCGAATATCCAAAATGTTTCATGATAATACTGGAACATATGCAGCAAAAATCATCTAGGTAAAAAAAATGGTACAACTTTGCTGCAAGCAAATGACGGTGAACTATGGTTTAACGCTTTTATACAATTTCTGTTAACTTAAAAGACAGGAATTTTCATACTACTCTCCAGTAACATATTCATTTGTCCCCAATTATCCCGTCCGTTTACAGCGTAACATCACACCAATCAATTAGTCTCTGACAGGGAGAAATGCAACGGTGCAGTGAGAAAGCATTGGCACAGGAAGACAGCCGACATTGAGTCTGGGATGGTCCATTAATCTTTCCATTAAGGATTGCGCACAAACAGTATATAACCTTATGTCTATGTGACTTTGACTTTCTCATGGAATCAAAACGTGAATGCAACTGAATCGGGACACCCTCATCTGAGAGATTCCGAGGTCAGAGTCTAATCGCTCTAGCTAAAAAAGGAATAGAGTTTCACTAGAGATTTGAATTTCCTCTGATTTTGATTCTCACACATAAAAATCATAAAAATCCATAAATAAATATTGAAAGCAATAAATAATGCCACGGGAATGAGAAAAAAGTGCATCCCCTTTCGTGAACACAGTGCAGGGTCAAGAGATGTTGGGTAAACAGCGCACACAGCACATTAACCCCTTGGGGTATCTGGTAACCTCCTTCCTTCATTCTGAGTAACTGTTATAAGGGTCCTGTATCGATTGGGTGACGGTGTTAAATTTGACACTTAACGTATGGAAGTTCCCACCACCCCTAGTAGTTAATTTACGTATTTCACTGACGAGAAGGAACGCGTGCGAAACTAATGACGCGGAAAAATGTAAACAAAGAGCAGAACAAGCACTCCGGTCCTGGTTGGTGGAGCTGGAAAATGTCTGAAATCTCAGAAATTGTTTGCAGATGGATCTTGGGTTCAGAAGTGCCACGTGAACATTAGTGCCTTGGGGGTGTAATAGGGATGATGTTTCAAAATTGACTGGCTTTTTTCCTATCGCTTCAACTCATCTACCACAGCCGACTAATGAGAAAATTTTTCATAAATTAAAGCCGAGTCATCGTAACCCTGGCAAATTTGATAGGCGTCCATGAGTCTTTTGTATTATTGCATCACTTAGTGCTGCTGCCAAAGTCACCTAGTAGTACCCAGCCAGATTGCTGATCGTGAAGAAAAAGCAATATATAAGCTGACACGTGCTGTAATATGGTGCATATAGTGGAAATGTTGGCGAATCCCCATGGAGTTACACACGCGTTTTTGATGCGTTTGATGCTTTGCAATCCATCCTTTCTCAGGCTTTGATTGTTCTTTCAGAAGAGGCGGCTATAACAGCACGAGTTCATCTGATGCCATAAATCAAATCGTTAGCACAGCTTGGCGGTTCCAAGTGCTCATCTTAAGTGTTTGCGGATGGAGTGGGATCTTCCCCAAGCGGTCGTTTGCCACTTAAATACCAAATGCACTCGATTATTGGATTACGACGAGATCTAATGTGTCATTAGGAGAACTCAGGACTGTTCTAATAGATTTTGGGTTATTTGGAAGAATTATGGGAGCTTAATTCGATTTAGAGGAGTGTGGAGGTTTTTTTCTGGGATGCCATGAAAAATTGTTTCAAATTAACCTTTCTTTGGTTTATTTAACATTTAACGCATTTGAATTGAAAGGGGTTCTGTAATTTCTGGTTTGGAGCAAAGGGGAATAGAGTATGTTATTTTGAGTTCACTTTTGGGGGGTTGTTTAACATTATAGATTTGGTGGTGACCAACTACTAGGCGGTATATACAGAGGTTCACATGTGACCTAGGTAATAATTTTCAAATATTGGGAATATAATCTGCTAAAACGTATGTTCAAAACGATACCAGATATTATTGTAAATACATAGTCAGAGTCAACGAAGAAAGCAATATACTGCGACTAGACATTGCTAGTAGTATATTTCAGAAATTTGACAATTAATTTAATATTTCAGCGAATAAAAAGGATTCATTTAAAGTGGGCAGGGTTTCATTTAATTTGGACCAGGTTTCATTTAACTTGAACATAATTTTATTTAACTTGGACGAAGTTTAATTTGATTTTGACAAAGTTTCATTTAACTTGGATGAAGTATCATTTGATTTGGGCAAGGTTTATTTAACTTGTAAAAGGTTTCATTTAGCTGGAAATGATATATAAACCAAAGTAGATAATATTATATCCTTTAAAAGCCATG
>QYTT01081675.1:29193-53048 GCA_006980735.1 Dasypogon diadema
CATTAGGAGAACTCAGGACTGTTCTAATAGATTTTGGGTTATTTGGAAGAATTATGGGAGCTTAATTCGATTTAGAGGAGTGTGGAGGTTTTTTTCTGGGATGCCATGAAAAATTGTTTCAAATTAACCTTTCTTTGGTTTATTTAACATTTAACGCATTTGAATTGAAAGGGGTTCTGTAATTTCTGGTTTGGAGCAAAGGGGAATAGAGTCTGTTATTTTGAGTTCACTTTTGGGGGGGTTGTATGTTCAAAAGGATACCAGATATTATTGTTAATACATAGTCAGGGTCAACGGAGAAAGCAATACAATGCGATTAGACATTTTTAGTAGTATATTTACGAATTTGATAATTATTAATTTAATATTTCAGCGAATAAAAAGGATTCATTTAAAGTGGACAGGGTTTCATTTAATTTGGACCAGGTTTCATTTAACTTGAACATAATTTTATTTAACTTGGACGAAGTTTAATTTGATTTTGACAAAGTTTCATTTAACTTGGAGGAAGTATCATTTGATTTGGGCAAGGTTTATTTAACTTGTAAAAGGTTTCATTTAGCTGGAAATGATATATAAACTAAAGTAGATAATATTATATCCTTTAAAAGCCATGTGTACAGTTTAGACAACTAGACCACTGAGCAGTTTATTACAAATGGAAGCCCGGAAGATTAATCAAAGTCTTGCCAATTTGCACATCCTCTTTTATGTAGATTTTTCTTTTGCTTTTTACATCATATCGTGCAGAACAAAATCAATTCTATCCAAGCAAAAAAAATAGAAAATGCCTTTTATAGTTCTTCCTTATCGGAATCAGTTCGGGTAACCAAGAATTTTCCCGTTCAAACCTTTCTCTATAACCCTCTACACTAAATAAAAGAAAAATTTTTCCAAAACATAAAACATCTACCAATTTCGCCATTCCTTCACAATCAATTTCGAATTTCCCTTTATTTCTCAGTTGAATCATTTCTGGGTAAACAAGAATTTAACAAGTTGTTGGGAGGCCATCATCAGTTAAGAGGAAATGATGAAAGCAAACACGGCATCCGATAATAACACCCGATAAAGGCAGCAATTTCCTACTTCATGGTCTGTTATTATCCGAGTTAGTGATGACTCTGTGGTTTTGCTTCTGGAGTTTTCACGGTTTTAAAAGGGTTTTTCCTCTGGATAGAATCTCACACAATAGTGACGGAGTGTAAACCAGAAGAGCCCAATTACAGGACAACAACTACAGCATACTGAAGCCATTTCTCTTTTTTCTCTCCTTTTTTTTTAATTGGGAAAAAATGTAAAGGGTAATTTCGAAGTATTCCCACTACCCAGACATTCCGTCAAAAGTGATTTAAATTGAAATTTAAGGCGGAAGTGATTAAAACAGAAATTTTAGATAAGCTCCAGAATGAATTACCTGGTTGGCGTGACCTGGGTGAGGAAAGGGTATCTACTAATGCTCTTCGGAACCATAAATCTAATCCACTTGGTGAGGATGACGAAGAGGCATAATTTGATTAATATGACAGAAAGTACCTTCACACTAGAGGCCTTCATTAAAAACGAATGACATTCGACATTGGTTTTGACAATTCGTCGACAACGACTAATCCCGTGCTGTACATCATTGTGACAATTACAAATGCGGTCAATCACTCGAGATAGGTTCCTTCTGTGAGGCAACAAGGCAGTCGTCAGGTTGAGATGAAAAGTCCAAAAAAGACAATCACTTGGATCGGTGCTAGCAGGAAGATTAAGAGACAAACAAGACGATAATGACGCAGAGCAGGGGAGAAAGATCGAACACGCATTAAAACAATCTGGAAATTCATTTGGAACTTGAACCGAAGATTCCTTAAGGGAATATGTCAACGCAAAACGATCATGGATATAAATTTATTCATCGACACAGCCAGGGCCACACTTTCTGCAAGAGAATTTCACGGAATAGTATATCACATATGTGGAGTAGAGGTAGGTAAGTTCATGTGTGCTCCTGCTCAGGTATAAATGGATGGTGACACGCGATCTGAGTCATGAGTCATCGTTTATTCAGTTGCACCAAACTTGGCTTGTCGAAGTCGAATCGAAAATAAACGATCAGAAAGGAAATTGCAAATAAGAAAGCGACGACATTTTTAAAGCCTTAAATGGCTATTCAAGGGCTCTGACACTGTCATCTTCAGACGTCCGCTGTCCAAATCAAACAATTCAATCAGTCAATTCGTCTTTGGTTGAGCCGTAAAAAAATTTCCTTAGTTTTGAGAGTTGTATGTTGGTTGGTCTCGCAGAAATGTTTTTCTGTTTTGGAAAAGGTCTTCTTTGTAACTCATATTTGGGCCTTTAGAATTAATTTATTAACTGAACATAGAGAGAATTGCAATTAAAAAAAAAATCTACTGATCACCTGAGAAAAATGTCTGTCCTGTCGGATCTGGGCTTAAGTCCGACATTTTGAAGAAATTAAAAAGTGTTAAAAAACATTTCATTCTTTAAAAAAATTTTAACACGTTGACTGCCACAATTAGCGTAAAATCTTCCGTGAGAGAATTACGTGTTAAAATGCATTTATCCAGAGAGAGCTTTTAAATGGGGGTCACATGACACCACCATGGCACTCAATGTGTTAAAAAATGGGTACAAATATTGTGGGGAAATCAAGAAAGATGTCCCCCAAAAAAGTGAAACAAAAGACACCATTCCAGAAATGAAAAACACAGACTAATTTGAATGCCCCAAGCTGTTTATTTGTCTCATTTAATTCCCACCCCGCTAAGAGTGACGAAATTATCAACTATAAAAATGATTTTGGTCTACGACAACTCTATTAGCATTTAATAAAAACAAACCAGTTTATATTGGATAATGACCTACCGCAGAGCACCATGGTCATGTGAAAGCGGAAACTCTGAAAGTAGATTTATGGAATATCAATAATGAGAAAAATGCGTCACACTTTTATCATACAATAATTAAAACTGGCCATTTTGGAATACCCTGGGGCACATCACTCTAGAATGCAGAACATTGTGCTTTACGTAATGTGTTTTAATTTGTTTGGTTTTTTTTTCAAAATCAGCCTCTAACTTGTTAGCATTTGAACGAATTGATTTCAGTGTATGTTGTTTTTATATTAGACCTTAGTACCAGAGAATCAAAAAAAAAAGAATCACATTCATCACGTCTTATTGACAAAAGGGGCAGGAAAATTTCTAACTTTTGGTCTGCCTTTTCACACAAGATAGTCTCACATAAGATCTCTACTAATGGTCAGTTGAAATCCTGATGGGTTCGCTTTTTTCTTCTTTTCATCCCTTGATCCTATTGTCATTCCAAATCCATTTCGTTCTGGCTATTCTGTTAAATTTCATGGAACCTTTTTTGTTGTTAGTAGACAGAAATGCATGTGTGGCCTTTAAATGCAATTTCTACCTCCTTTTCTTTAGCTACATGACGTGCAGTTTTCTTGTTTGGGTTATTTTTTCTCCTGTGTTTATTGTTAGAGATAAGGGTAAATATTTGGACAGTGTTGCTTTTTTTTATCCTATTTCCTTGAGTGATTTTCATTTTAGGACACAAAATTTATTTTAGACGGTCACAGAAAAGGACCATATCGAAAACTAAGGTGTCTGGTTTTTATCAGTTTTTCATTGCTAACCTGGGAAAAAAATAGGATCAGTGTTTATCCAATTAGGGAATGTGGGCCTCCCATGTATGGTGACCGTTGACAATTGTTTGCTTTCGTTCCGCATAATTAAAACCAAATGTTACGTCTCAATTTTGAAATTAACTGAGATTATTTATGATCGGATTAAGTGTGATTTGGAAGTTGTGGTGGAAAGAGAACAATTTTCAGATGTTAGAAATTTTGAGAAAGGGATCGTTTTTTATCGGTTTGGTATTTGTCTGAAGACATCTGGAATCCTTACTAGAGGGCAGGGAAAATCGGTGACATAAATTTTTGAGGAATGAATGGAACAGTGACCGAGTATATAATAAGTTCGATCGGTCAGCATAAAATAATTAATTAATTAAGAAGACTCAAGCCAAAGGATACAGCCTAAATCAGATTATCAAACTACGAGAATAGTGGGCGGCAGTTGGCATCTGATTTCTAGACATGGACAGAAAGAAATAGCAGACTGATACGCAAGGCGGAATTTTATATAGCGTGAAATTTTTTTATTCCTGACAAGACTTCAGATTTAGTCTCTGTTTTATGCTCAAACGTATCTGGTCATAATATATATATATATATATATATATATACATATACTTGTATATATTTACATCAATCGTAGAGGAGAAGGCTTGTAACTTTTTCATTATAATTCATTTTGCTTCGTGTAATTTGACAATAAAAAAATGAATGATTGATCACACTTTTCTAAAAAAATTTCTTTTAAAGAGAAAAAAAACGCAATCAATTTGGCCTGTTTAGGAACCAGCACCTTAACAGTGATTTGAATAATTCCTCTTTTCAAAATAATTAAAAACAGCCTGTGGACAACAAAGTACTTGGTCATCCTGGTACAACAACTACGACCCTTTTTGAAAATTTCTCAATTTATAACAATTCAGAAGGTGTGATTAATACTTATCTGGGACAAAAGTGTCCGTTCTTCACAATACACCCTTTTGCCATATACAAATGCACAATTTTCCTGATAACACAATTATGTCCATAATCATTTATTCACTTTCATCCCCCACCACTTACCTTTTGTTATCAAAACCAATGAACAACACAGGGAGCGCCATTAATTTATCTCAACACGTGTTAACAATATTCAGGCAGCAAAGGTTTCATTAATCAAAACTCTTCTTTTGGAGGCACCCAGGATGGCCAAGAATTTTAATGAACACATTTTTGGGGAATATCAAAAGCAGGCGACCTTTTTGGATGACATTTGAACATGAAACACCACCCCTTTGGCTTATTTTGTTGAAATCAATTAATCAAAATTTCTTTAGTCCCTTTTCGGGATCGTTTGGATGTGTTTCATTTTTTTTTCAGTTTAGTTCTCATTTGGATTTCGTTTTCTTTTAAGGCTGTAAGCAATTAGACAAGTAAAAATTTTTGAACTAATGTGATGCATGAAGAAAATTCTTGCTCAGCTTAGATAAGATTAAAATGTCATGGGTGGATGTGTTAACGAGTGTTGTATCTCATGTTTCGACAGGCGTTTTACAAGATTATAGAAATGGAAATGTCTGGACCTAATTGGTATCCAGACGCAGATGTTATCTATAATTTTGCCAGTTGTCGATGATGTTTGACAGTATATTAAATTAGAAATTATGGGTGGCACTATTTTTAGCATTATAATTTGTTTATTAAGAAGAAAAGCGAATGTTTGAGAATACAAGAGAAATCCTGGCAAGAACTACGACCAATTAGCATTCTGTGCATGGAGCCTCTGCGTATGAAAAACCTGATCGATCTGAAAGGGCTCTAGAATTGATAAACGCCAACACAACTGCAATCCTGAAAAGAACAGCAAGGTAATAATAATCAAGGAGGAAAACATAGACAAATCCTCTTGGAACATATCTATAAATAACCATCAATTTCACGGCGCCACTTATATTCAATACCCCAAAGGAGATCTCAAAGTCAATCCAATTTTCAGTTCATAAAATTCACCAAACAACCATAATTCAGCGATCATTGGATGGGGCCATGAAAAAAAACCAGCTTCTTCCCGATCGTTGTTGATCCCAGTCCCTTGATCAATATTCAGTTTCAAGTAAACACCAGCTCTCAAACGAAAAAAAGTCATCAAGCAAAACGGACGAGTACTACGGGTATGTCTGCCTTCATCGTCGTCTTCATCCATTGAAAGTAACCAGAAAAGCAAACAAAAGTAATCACGCAGCCACTTAAGGAAGGTACCAATTCAAATAAGATCACTCATCATCAGATTCAGATACAACAACCAAGGCCAAGACAGATGTAGTCCAGTCTAATGATGGCTGTGAACATTGCAACAGGCCCACAATTTGCATTACCCATGATGATGTGAAAAGTAAACAAAAATTCCATCTAATTAGAGGGAACGGAGGAGCGCACTTTCGACTGGGAGAGGAGGATTTGATTGCCCCACGATGCGTTCATTATTATTTCCTCAATGCACAGTACAGCGGGGCTCAAGGGATCGCGTCGTCTTCCTCAATTGGTTCAAAGATTTTCCTTCGGAGGCCCTTAAGACGGTAATAAATTTCACGGATAAGAGAAAAACAATTATTTTCTGGATGATGTCTGCAGGGGAGTCTTTTTACAAACGGACTAGAAGCACGTCTCACTCCAACCGACTCCAGTGACTGGGACCACTTTTCATTCTTACGTTGTTTATCTTTTCTGCGGTATTAATTTGTTTGCCCGAATGTGTGGAGGTTCGCACAGGCTTAATTGAAACAACCGCATAAGCAAATAAATTGCTTTTCTTGAGCGGAAAATTAATTCCTTGTTAGAGTCGATTAGAATCGACCGCTGGTAATTTGTTTGCTATGATGGACTCCTGATGGCTCCACTTTCGCTTCCCGCAGTGTGTTGGGGATTGTTTTGACGGCAATAAGTCGCTATATTCTTCCTAAAAAGCACCGATTAGAGCCGGGAATAAATGAGTAATAAATCAACTAAAATAGCAGTTTTGGTGTAGGAGAGGAAAAAAAATCTTTTACAAGATGACAGCCTACGACGACTCTTGCTGTGCAAACATCCTTCAAATTTCACAAGCGTCAAAGCAAGACGTCTTGTACAAATTTACAGTTGATAGACCATCCCGTGAACGACTATGACAGGAAGAAAAACAACAAACGCATCTCAAGGAACCTTAGATTGATGGTTCTCATCATCGGGCAACAGAATCCAACTTATGCACAGCTTGCACCCTGTACCCTGTACGGCTTGACTATACTCGCACCTATGATTATGGATATGGATATATCGACGGAACGGGCTGCTTGCCAGAGTCTTCATCCATCCATCTACCCGTCTGAGGAGCTCTTCTTTGCCCGTTATTGTAGTTGTTGTTGTTGTTGTTATTGGCAACCAAAGTCTCCAGCTTTGTCATGAAAGATAATTTTTGCTTTTTTGCATATCGTGAACGAGGCACACAAATTGAGGTTACACTCATTGTGAGCGGGCAAAGGCCGTCCATCGTCATCCAGCAATTTTGCAGTACTTGACTTGGCTCTTTTGAGATCTGTCCCGCTGTCCATCAAATGTAATGCTGATTGATTTTCCAATTAATTATCTTTAAATTAAGTTTTACCCCACTGTGAAACTCAATTGGGGTCATTGTCTGATTGCTTGCTTGATGCAGTGACGGTATGGGAAGGGAATCATTTGTATAGTTCCTTTTCACCTCATCCATTAGAGACGCTCGTTAACGCTTCAAGGTAGGAAATATATGACCGGGGACAAATGATTCGAATCCGTACAACTTGGATCGTTTGATTTACTCATATGGACAGAGATTCCTTTGAATTGTGAAAGAAATGTTTGGACAGCTTGTGTGGTGGAATCATAAATTCATTCGTCAAGGAGAGGACTATACGACATTTAGAGAGACATTAAGATTTATGGAAAAGAAGGAATTCTGACAAATTGCTTAAAATTCCATAAAATTGGATGTTTCAGGAGAAGAAGAGAGTTTACTCAACTTTGATTATATTGTTGTAAGACTCAAAATTGCCTTGCTTCTAAAATTAACCACATTCTAATATCGGCATTAAGAGTTCCAAGAATGATATAATAAGTGTTTAGCCCGAAAATTGGGTTGGATTAATTTCGGTTAGAGAAACCTTTATCCAATTAAATTTAAAGCCACTTTTCCATCAATCCATAGTTATGAAAATTTAAAGTTGACAAGGTTTCCAGGAGTTCTTCGAATCTTTGTTTTATCGCAAGCATAAAAACACATCATGAACGATTCTTAACCCTCCTTGAGCGATGATATCTAAGTATTATATTAGACGCCAGTTGTTAAAAATTGGGTCCAGAATCCAAATTTCCTGAACCCTTTATGTTATATTAAACCCCCGAACAGCAAAGGTCACTATCGAAATCTATTTCGATATATAGAAAAGACTTCCAGAAGGAAGTCTCTTCCTCCATCCTAATGAAGCCGTAGCTCCTCTTAGCGTCTAAAGAAAAATTGGATGCTGGGATCCTTTGATAGAATTTTCTTGATTTGGACAGTGATTTGTATTCTATACATTGTTGAAAAGTCGGCCAACATTCCCTACAACGATAAAAGTATTTTTCCAAGCACAATTCCACTAAATTTATTTCGAATCGTTTTTATAGGAATTCTGAATGATTTTGAAAGTTTTAGTGTGATATTCTCATAAGGAAATAATTCACTCTCAGTTAGAATGATTCGCAAAGATTCATGTAATCGCACGGTTAATCAATCCTACTTAGGGTCATAAGCTGTAGTCGAAAAACTCATCTGTTTATGAAATATTGTACCTGGAGATACTGATAGCGCAGATTTCGAACCACTAACTTATTATAACACGCAGTGGCTGCTAGCGATTAGCCTGCTCAAAAGAGCTAATATTAATTCTTGCACGTATATAAATACAACTGCTATTGGTATATATATAATTGGTAACCGCGTTAAGCAAAATGGGTAAAAAAATGAACCTCGTAAAAGTAAGGAATCGCGTAAAAAAATCGTGTAAAAGTAAATTGCGTAAAAAGACGCGTGAAAAGTAAATGGCTTTTGTTGCATCTTCACTATCTGCACTAAAGCTTATTAATATCCCTACCACATTCGTTTCATGGCATCTGTAGTAAGGTGTTTTCTATATCGGCCACTAGGGTAGTATCGGGTAGTTAATTTATCATACTTTCGAGATGGTCGTTCGAAGAAGTGGAATCTGGCATACAGGAGGACGCATCAACGACAATACACAGTTTCCTCGTAGTTTTGTCCTCTCCGTATACTGATCTGTGTGGCAAATGATAAATATGCTCATTTTTGTTTTCATAAGACACCTTCAGCCTTCTTTTAAGTACCTCAGTAAAACATTGCAGCGAGTGTCATCAAGCATGCCAATATCCCTTTTTCATTGTAAGGCTAAACCTTTCTACAGATTGTCCATTTTACTGTCAAGCTAGAATCGTCTATACTTTTTCCAGATAAAATACCAATAGAAATGATAAGAATACGAAAAATGTTGCACACGAGGTGCCTGTTCAACTCTCCTATCAGAGATTACTTGAAATTCCACAGACCTTACGTCCTCCATGTGGACAACGTCTATACGTCTATACTTCATGATGACATGTTTTCAGTGTGTCTCGAATGGTAATTACTTGATAAGACCATGAGAAATTAAAATGAGACCATAATTAAGAACTCACAAACCGTTCAACAGTAATATATCGTGCTGATGTCCCTTCTTTAATTAAAATTCATGTTTGTCCCTCCAACCCTGAGTGTGGATCTGACTAAACCGGGTATACAAGTAACACTACACTAATCATTGATCAATGCTTGCAGTGTCCATTGACCACAATCCAACAAGTAGTCGTATCTTCAGTACGGACAGTACAACTGCAAAGGAAGGAAGACACGTTGACGTTGGTATCATTTCGTTCGTGTATTGAACGAATGTGACTCCAGAAAGTCGAAGAAAATGCAGTTTGGGTTCATTGATTCGACCTCTTGGCGATAGTGTGAAAAACAATATTTTACACAATTATCAGCGATTCCTCTGACGCCTGACAATCTTTAATCGTTGAGAATTCCTTAATTGATTGAAATATTCCCTGACGGTCATAGTACTAGTGAATGTGGATTGGGCTCACTCACGACATGGCTTATCTCTTGACAGAGCGGGTCAAAATATTTCCCCTTCGTTCGTGACTTTTATTCTTAATGATTGCGACGGGATGTCAAAATATGGGAGAATCATGCCCTCGTTTATGCATAAATTATTTCGAAACAGAGTATTCCTATTAAATTTGAAAGAAACATGCTGCCTGGAAGATGGCATGGAGGAAATTCACATCAGGAAAGTGGCAAACTGTAGTCGTGCACCTTGAACAATCTGCAAGACTGCAAGTCCACGTCAGTTAGCTTAAACACCTTGCAAGGATTTTTTTGTTGTATAAATGAAACTTTTCTCAAGTATGCAAAAAGTTCTCTTCAACTGGGACAGATAAAAGATACTTTTCTCCAGAATAGATTATATCCTGCACTATCACTATCATCATCTGAAAACAGGTGATGACGTGTCATTTCTAGCATCCAAAGAATCATTCAGCAGGAACTCCTTGCACTTCAAACTGCTCTTAACACTAAATAATTACGCGTTTATACAGTCTTATTTACTTGACCCAAATTCATAGCAGTCCTGAGTATACTTCTTGTCATCTTGACTTGACTAGAAACAGGCAATAGACGGACGAAAAGAGTACACACACAGGCAAGACGAAATCTGCATTTCAATTCTATTTGAGTTTTTATTAAAATCTCAGCCCAAGAAATTTCCATAAATAAACAAGTGGCGGGGCTCAAGTCACCGTGTTGTGTCGTACGCCGTGGAACCTCATCTCATCACGGCGAATTTATATGAAGAAAAAATGAAAAGACTTCAAATAATTAAGTTCTGGAGAGATGAGACTGAACTTCTAGACACTCTCAGGCCACCGGAGATAGGTCCAATTCTAGATGAAAAACGTAATGAAAAAGGAGCGGCGACTTGTTAGGGACCATTTTATAAAATTGAATTTTCCTCCGGGTTATAAGGAAGTGCTTGGGCTTGGGCTACATTTCTATACAAGTTGAAAGACATTTTTAAGAAGTTGCACTTTTGTGGATTAAAGATTGCAGGATTGCAACAATAGTTCTTGTAGTTGGCAGTAAACTGCAAATAGGAGGGAAAGTGGAAAAGTTTCCCTTGGAATTTCCCGACTATTAAATGATATTTATTGTTTATTTAAACAACTCTTTCGTTATTAGTCTGAAAGAAAGCAATCCTTGAAGTGGTGTACCCGAGACAGTCTTGAGTGCATGCTAAGTACCAACCGGCGAGAACTGCTATTTATGTTGTTCAAGGATTAATTTTTAATGAAGATTCATTTCGTTCTTGTTTCTCAATTTCTTCTCATGAATTCATCTGATTTATATGTTTTAGACGTGGGAACGTAAGGAAATATAGTTCTGAATAAATCTTCGAGTGTGCTTGCCTACATTCTGCAATCAGAATGAAATTTTACAAGCCAACCTAACTATCCTATCAGAAATTATTGCTTCTTTGTTTTGTTACAGACAGAAGAGTCTAAGAACCTTTGATGTCTCCGTATTATTTCAGATCTAATATAGCCCTTCTAAATGGTCCTGTGGCTTCCTCTATGTTTTCTTTGCAAGTATTGAATGTATTTCTCATTTTTCTACTTAAATCAAGAAGAAGATCCAGGGTTCATAGGTCTAGGCTTAAAAAGAAAAGATTTATGGTAGTTCCTGGTCTTTCTCTAATAACTAAAAAAAAAATCTAATTTAGAACAAGTAAAGGGAGAAGGATCTAATTCTATTAAAAGGATCAGTTGCATTGTTTTGATGCTTCAGAATCCACACTAGGGTTACTTTACAGCAATCAACAGGCAATGTTAAACTATTTGTGCTGTGAACAGGACCTTATTCGCAAATGGGACCGAAAAGTATCGCTGAAAGAGTAAGATGAGAATCTCTGGTTAAGATAGTCCAAAACTAAGGATACTAACCACACCACTCAAAGGCGAAGGGAGAGCTATTTTTAGATCCTTTATTAACATGTTTGGACTGACACAATAAAAAGTTCCAAGAAAAACTTCCAAACTCATTGGCGATGAGTAGATAATACCAAGTATCGATATTCTAGTACATCGTAGTAATGTTTTTTGCCTTTTGTTTTTAGTGAGCATTATTCTGATGAAATCTGTAGAAGATTACAACCAGTGTGAGACACATATATTTTCAGGGTCATTAATTCTAGCCACCTTCTTAGATTCTGCAGCATAATCTCATCCGTTCCGAGCGAGTTGTAAAGCCTGGGAAATGTCAAAGCATAGTACATCCTGTCATGTGTGATAAAATGCCTTCAACGGTTTTTTCTTTTACTTTACCACCAAATTGCATAATGTAATTTGGTCTAAATTGATATACTGCCGCTCCACTTAATATGTACATAAACATAGTCGGTATTCTTGGACCTAGAGACCTCAGTATTCGAGTAAATATTCAAATGGACAGGAATTACCAATTTCTCAGTTTCGACCAATTGCCTTAATCGATTGGTCCAAATTCAATAATTCATGGATCACACCTTGGTGAATATTTTACTTCAATTACACAATGAAAAATCATAGAGAATTACAAAATTCAACCATTAAAACCACATGCCCTGAAGATTATACACATTAAGGCTTCACTCACGTAAATAAACCTCTTCTTACCAGGGTAATCCATTTAATCTAAAATTCAATCAGAACTGTGGTAAATTTAAAAAGGCCAACCAGTCCATAGTATAAGACTTAAAAAGCGTTGAATTTTAATTTGAAACCGATAAAACCAATTCAATAGGGAAGGCATGCTTTCAAGATTATCACATATCACGACGCGCTGGTATACCAACATCTTCCATCCATAGGAAATAACAATAGATCACGACTTACTTGCTCTGAAAGGTATAAATCGTGCCGGTACGCATGTGTAGCCCTTGATAGCATTCACAATTAGTCTTGTTCTAGATAAATATCGGTAGGTGCTTAATACAATTCCCTTTGGGGTGTTTGCCTTAAATAAAATGGAAAAATATCGATTAAGGGGAGCGACCGATTTTTTTCAATTAATTATTTCGTCCACCTCTTCATGAAAACAAGAAGCAGCGTTAATTATCCCTACAGCTTTGACCAGAAATTCCATTCATCCGTGCCTATAAAGGCAGGTGGTAATGACATTCTTCTTATTCTAACGATGGATGAACATAAAACTTTGATACCGTCCGTGTTGGTCACGGCAGTCTGTAAAGTTTCGCTACTATTTTCACTGGATTAACTCGATAACCACCAGGCCACATGAAAAAGCAAGGTGCAAACCTGATTGCCTGGACGGGACGCAAGTTGGGAATTTTGTTGAATGTAAACAAGACGTCGAGGTTATAAAGCGATTTTTTTTAGCTTAATTGGAGCATTGCTTGTTTAGACAGCTCATGAAGTGTCGTTTAGCTATTAACAGGGCGATAAAATGTGCAAAATATTGAAATTGTCTGGGCGATCTTTACACGTCATCGTTTTGTGGATGTTTACCTTTAGGTGTACAAATTAAGCTGTAAAGTTCAGGTTTTATTTGCTCAACGGAAACTAAATGGCTCTCAGTGATGAACACAAAATGTCACTAATTTGTTCCAAAATTGTAAAGAAAGAAGACGATAGAGACGAATTTCCTGAGTGGGCAGGATTCATGTAAATATTTACATACGAGAAGAATCAATTAAAAAAAAGTGTCATATGAAAAAGTGGGTGTAGATGTCCCCATTAATTTGAGGACAATGATTTTTCTAACACTGAAAACACCTCAAATCGATTACTATGACATCGCATAGCATTTATCGAATAACAAAATTCAATCAATCATTCATCTCGGTACGTCCCATTGACACTACTTGTCTACCAATGCAAACAGTCCTGGGGTCTCAATTTCATGGCTGGATACTGTGCAGCTAATGGTTATGGCGTGGGGACCGTTCAAATCGTCGATGATAAAATTTATTTCTTGTCACCCAAGATGATTCCAGTAATTTACGATGTCGTTATTCTTTAAGACGTTTTTATTTCATTTCTTTTTAATGAGAGCACGAAACTGTCGCTTTCCGTTTTTTTCTTAAAGCATAAAGTGTTAAGGAGTTTATAAACTTTTAAATGAACTGGTTTATGGAAATGTTTCAATAGAAGTTCGTGTGATAAATGACGAGTTAACGTTTATTGACTACGAGATTTGTAGACGGTTAACAAAATGCGAGTGAATTTAAAAGATTTAAATAAATCCAACCATATAAAATTGTGCCGGAAAGACTAGATAAAATCGTTTATGGTATTTGGTTTAAACCGCTTTTAAAGCCTTAACGCGAACAATCGCACATCATATCAGAAAATATGCCTCAGAAAATCTAACCAGAGGAAACTTACTAACTAAAAAACATGAAAAACCCCTGCAATGGCTTGTTCGCGTCGTCTCTACTACCTGCACTCCTTATACCAAATGGGTATAATACAAAAAGGAGAGATCAAAAGCCTATGATCTGTTAAATGGACAAAGTTTTAAGTTACCTTTTCCAAGAGAATCACCCTTTCTATCTTTTAGTAAGATTGTTGAACTTACCCGAAAAGAGAAAAAAAAATTAAAAAATTATTTCAAATGTCCCAGAGAAAATGAAAAAATTTCACAGAAAAAAGGCAAAAATCTAAAGTTTATGAGAAATTGCAGTGGGCTAAAAATAAATGATACCCAACAAAAAAATGAGGGTTGATTTCAGAAATATAGTAAAAGCGAAAATTGTCATATTCTGCTAAGGATTTCTGAAATATTTAGGGTTTGTTCGTGTCGTCTGTACTACCGGCACAGTTTATTTCAAATGGCTAACAAATTGGTCTAAAGTACAGGCAACACGAACAGGCCTTTTTTGAAATGATTCCAGATTCAAAACAATTGTCCCAATATTAGTCCGCTTAAAGGGAAATCACAAAAAATAATACTACTACTAATTTTCGTCAACAAGGGTATTTAGAAGATGTTTTTGAAGCTATAACGATTGTTGGGTTCTCCATTGTTTAAATATTTAAAAAGAAAATGGTAATACACTTTCTTACTAACAAACTCATAATACAATGATAAAACAACATAGACGTTGTCGCAAATGAGCAGTCAATTTGTTAGCGTACCCTTTAATACGAATATTTTTATAAATTTATTTAGGGAGTTATCATTTCATAAATTTAGACCAATCACTTAGTATTACTCGTCTAAATTAGTAATAGGATAGCTCACTACGTCAGTTTAAAAATATACCTTAGAATTCTTAAAAAGAATATTTCTCGTGATACAAATAAATTATACGAAGAGTAATATTATATGAACGTATCAAATTAGACCAAAGAATTAAATGAACGACCGGAGTCAAACGATCACTTGACTACTTCTTAATACATAGAAATGTACAAAATACATAAACTTCCCATTTGATGACGCATCGTCAATTTTAGACCAATCGCCCATTAATTTTGGTCTAAATTCTTATTCAATTTGATAAACCTTAAAATGCACTCACCGCAATGATAGCACTAATTTGAATAGACTATTCAATCTTGATAAATTCATTTATACTTCAGTCAATTAACCTGGTTTGTAATAATCTAATAGCACCTCTCTTTTCATAAATAAATAGTGCGGGAAATTAAAACAGTGTAAAGCGGAAAAAGATGAGTACATAAAATCACGGAGGGAAAAATTGAAAACACTTGAAAATTGATAGGAGCTGCCGGTGGTAGAATTTTCATTTTGTGGGAAAGTTTTGTTTACCCCTGAATAGATGTCGGTAGTGCTTTCATGTTTGTGATTTAGTTTTTAATTATTTTTAACAAGTTTTAAATTGAATTTTTCTGTAATCGGTTATGAAAGGGTGGCGCTGAATCATTGAAGCTGGCCGACCACTTAACCTGAATAGAAACTTCCTGCACAGAAATGCACTCGCGCGCTCTCTTCTAAATCCTTTTTTTTCCAACAAATTCATCTTTTTCAGTGCTTTTACCCGTTCTTGATTTTGTGTTAATTGGTTGAACTACTTACTGATTGTGAACAACAACAGCACAACACGGTTTGTTGAGAAAATCTCCAGTTTTCGTTTTGTTGAATATAATTGATGGCTGTGCTTGCCATTGAAAACAAACCCTTTCCTCATCCCAGCTTCATTAAATCCTTTTGTTCTAGAACCAAACTACTCGTTTTCGCAGCGATGATACCACCACACCGACTGACTACTAACTTTGGGTAGAATTCAAAGACCCACCGACCTATCGTGCAGGACAAGTGTTAAGGAAACTCCGCGACAAGTAGATATCAAGCGCTTGTGGTGCACGAGTGGCTTATCTTTAATTAGAGGCAACACCAAACGGATAGGAGGACGCTGCTGAGAAAGATCTAAAAGCTTGGCTTAAAATCATGGGTGAATTAACAGCTCACGAAATTATAGACGACTAAAGGACTCGTATATACGTCGTTCGCGATGTTTTTATGGATAAATAAAGTAAAACTCATATAAAACAGGAACCCCACATACAGACATTTTTCAAGGCTGGTAATCTTAAAGGGAGCACTGTACCCTTCTTTATGGTAGCGACGGTGAACGTATAGGTCGTGAAGATTGCCGGGCTGCATGGCAAAAGAGCGAGTTTCGTGTTTTGCTTATTTGCTGTATAGTAAACTCTTGACTACCTTAAAAATCACGTCGCCATCGTGTCGTGACTACTTGAAAATCATTTCTTTGGGACAATTTTTTCTTTTACCCTTTGTCGTGCTGGAGGCATTGTATGAAAACATAGGAGCCCCACAAGCATAAACTAGGTGAGCATGATATGACCGCTTTTATTACATCGTCATATATCAGGAAAGAAAATGCAGGTCTAAGTGATTTATGGTTTGTACGTTGGGGTGAAGTGTTTGGAAACATATTTTGGTTTGGTGGTGCTAATTTCTTTTGAGGCATTCCAGTGGTAAAAGCATGGAATGAGAGGAATTTTGATATAGGCGGCTATTTCTTTTCTCCTGAGCGATAAGGTAATCTTTGTGAAGAGAATGAAAAGATATGAATTTTCTGGTTTTTAAACAGTTTTATAAGCCTACATGCTTAGAATATTAGCATGAAAGGAAAATTGCAAATTGGTTCCATTTTTGGAAAATTGGATAAAATATTACAAACCCAGACGCAGGTCTATCTACCAAACATTGCCTGCCTAGACTCTATGTTCTTTTCCCAATGTTATTGAACTTTAAGAGGTTCTATCGTGATTCACCTGTTTGCTATTTTAACTAGACGTAAAAAGCAGCATTTCGAAAATAGCACTAGCAGCAATCGACGTGCCGAATTTTAGATTCGCAAATTTCGAAATTAAGGAGATCTACTTCCTAGCTCCCATTTAGACACCTTAAATGCTATCGGGTAGTCTGCGTAGATTTAGTAATGAAAAAGCCGGTTACAAAAATATAAAACAACATTTTGTATGTCGCTTTTATTCCAGATGCACAAATTCGATTCTGGGCATACATCGCACCGGCAGATTGACCATTACAAATCCAGATAAAGTAGCTTCAATAGATTTGGAAACCAGTAAATTGTGGTGCAAACTGAAAAAATCAATAATTAACATAAATGAAAATATCAATAAAAAATGAAAGAACAGTAACATTACGTTGGTAATTTAGAGTATCGATACTCTACCGTTCAATAATCTTCATTTTAACGTAGATATCACAGCGAGTTCCAGACTTGTTGATTGATTGAAGGATTAAAACTCTCGAGGAGAAAGGGAGGAAAAAACACAAACTGATTTTGTAGATAAGATAAACCCGTTTAGATATATCATATTTGCAAATGCTTTCTATTCATATAAAAGGCAATGAACAATCGAACAATCGCATCGAAGTTTTTTACCTCACTTACATTAACTATTGGCAACTGAAAAAGCCTAGTACAAATGTTTAAAGACTGCAAGAGGATTTGTTAGACCCATTGTTAGCCGCTTGTTTAGTAGGAGGTTCTAGCTTTTTGAACTTTGATTTTTTTCGAACCTATCTTATCCCTTTTATATTGACAGGGCTGAAGGCATAACGCTGAATAATGGTGGTGAAAACTGTAGCACAGTTTTAATTAAAAACTAGCTTCCCCAAGTAGAAAGAATCAGCCTCAAAAAAAGTAAAGCCAAAGGTGTCCTTGAGATTGGGGGCCCATTTTCGCCAGCTAACCCTATAAAAAGAAAAAAAAGATTGTAAAGGATTTTCCACGTTCGCAGTTACCCTTAGAGAGCTTCAGGGAAAATGTTCTACACAAAATTTTTCATACCAAATCGCACACTATTACCACTGAGTAGAAGTTTAGAATTCTATAGTCAAAGCTTTTCTTTTTTTTCCTTTTCTCTTATTCTTTGCTCTTGTTTTCCTTTACCTTGGCCTTATTCAAAGACGCCAACAGAAATATCGAAAACTTAATGACATCTACATCTCTGCAGCCATAAAATCTTAGTATTTTTTATATTAATCAGAAAGTAAATTTATTAAGGTAGGCAAGCTTTGAAAGTTTTCGAATTTACTAAGTCCAAATAAATCACGGTCTAGAGGCACATAAAATTCGCCAAAATTTTAATATTCCAAAGAAGTTGTAAAAGCAGGATTGGTTTTTGTTGCTTTTTAAAACCTAAACTTTGTGGCCCCGTGGAATACCTCTCTTTTTAATTTTCTGCCAACTTTTGTACCCTAAAAGAGAATATTCTTGACAGCATAAAATTTTGCTTGAATGATGATCATCAAAATCATTCTTCTTTCTTTGAAAATTATTATCGGAAAAAAAAATAAAAAACACCTTTTAACATTAAGACCCTGTCGTGAGCATAAATATCCCGCCAAAGATCTTAAAAAGAACCGACTATCCAATCCAACGAATAAAATTGACTGGAACCCTAAGCCTGGAGCACGCAGAACAGAAGCTATATACCCAGTAAGCAAAACGAAACATTCATACCTGAGCAGTACAAACAAGCAAAGGTTACATTACATGGTTGAATCTTTACCTTTTCTGTGGCTCAAAAGATACTTTTCAGTTCCTTCTTACCTCTTCCAAGAAAATTGCTAACAAGATGATTCCCCCCAGATCGTCAGAGTCAGAGTAAACTACCAACAGTAACTTGTTGAAAGGGTCCAATTCAGTGGTCAAGGAGAACAGTGTGAAGGTATAAATTTCAATTTCTATACGACCACGATGCAGGTCACGAACGTGTTGCTTTTTACGTGTGCAAATCGTTTCCAAGAGCACACCTTGGATCTTGAGTAACCGCAACCACTTTAGAGCATCCACCAAGATTCGTGATATAATGTGGGGACTCATAACTGACTCAAATGCGGGTAATTCCCGTAAAACGTTCCTGTCAGGGGACAATTGCCCAGTAATTGTGTTAAATGCTCGCATTTTAATGGAATCGCTTCATCGAACCCAAAATTCTAATAAGTGGCCGAATAATGAATTCTTGTTCGCACTCATCTCCCTATAAAGAGATTACACACGTTCAGGCAAACCCCCATACTATTCGCCCTGTTCAAAAATGTCCAACTTCACGTTCATTTGTCACTTCGGATCAGGAGCACTCTTGTTCTCAGTCGATGTCCATTATAACATTATCGGTGATGGTCATGACTGGGCTGGGATGGGATGGGATGGGATGGGGTGGTTTTTGATAGCTGTGTTATTTTGTGAACCTACTGTGAATCTTTTCAAACACACGGACTGCCTAGGCTTATAGGCTGTCATTAAAATGTCGTTTGGAACTGGCATCAAAGTAAATTATTGGCCATCGGAGGAATAATGAATCTTTGGGAAGGAGCGAGATTGCCGCGCGTAATCGATTTGGGTAGCTGTGAAAATCTGGTTATGGCTGGAAATCAAAGTGGAACCGCATCACATTCTTAATGGTGTCTTAAACGACCTTTTGATAAGTTTATTGCCTTAAATAGTTCCTCATTAGAGTTTTGGATGCTCGGATGAACGACTCTTTACGATTTGTTTTGAAATCTACAAATGGAGAGAGGTGTGGTCAGTGAACTCATCTTACCTTTCCGAATTGGAAAAGATGAACTTTGAAAAGATAATTGGGCTGTTGTGCGTTTGATGGATGCTCTGTTAGTTTGGTTGACAGGTTTGGGTTATTGCCCGTAATATGTGACACGAATAAGATTTAATGGAATTGTTCTCGGTTATTGAGAATCGGGACTAGGAAAAAAATGATTTGCTCAAGTAGGTAATCCCAAAATAGTTTTTGTCAGAAGGACTAGAATTCTTACAATAAGATATACATGTATTCTACAGATCGACCTTTAGAGTAGTACTAAACACTCCGAAAATATCGAAAAGTATTCGGCCACGGAAATTTATTTACACATCTCGGTATAAAAATAAGAAGGGGAGAAAAAACTAAGGTATCTCACAAAATAGAAACAAAACTGGGTAACTCCGAAAATTTTAGGAAATAAGAAAGATAGTTCTGAAAATTTACGTTTATCAATGGCTTGAAGTGACAAAATGAATATAAGGGGATGATGAATATAACTCTTTAAGTTTAATACCATTGTCCTAAATATAACAAATATACAAAACTCCGAAAATATCCGAAAATTCTATCTGCCGATTTAATGAGAAAAACTATTGCTTTAGCCTTTAGTCCTTTAAAAATATTTTGTTGCTACCCAGTTTTGTTTTGCAGTTTTCTTTATGTGTCATCAGCCAATATGTGAAGAGCAAGTTCTTAAAGAGCATACTATCAAGAAATGTAGAGAGTTTTCAACTTTACATCATTTATCACTCTCTAAACTTGCACTGTGATCACAGTAGTTTCGATGTTCTTTGAATTTATGGTCATCATGTTGGTTTCCATCCATTTCTTATTACAAAGAAAACTACCCACGCACGGAGTCCGAACATTCTTAAGAGTTATAAATTTTTATAACCTCAAATTAAGTATTTCCTTAGACTAGAATCCTAGCAATCAACAAAAGGTTAGAGCCAGACCAAATCATTTGTCTTGGTTCCCATTATTCTCAGAGTTCTCCCCTTCAGAATCTTTTCAATTTCCGAGATTTCATCCAAAAAGCAGAAGCTCCATAAATAAACATTTGAATGGAAGCAGACCATCAAATCCGCCTAAATTCCTTATCATCTATCAAAAAAAAGAGAAAAGAAAAAGAAAGATGTGCGCCACAGCACCCTCATGCACTTTTATATTCGTCTTCTTGGGGTCTCCTCCTTTTATGTCCATAATTGCACAAGATTAAGTGCTTAAAGTGAACACGAACCTTTTCGTAAATATCTCTTGAATTAATCTTAAGTTGCTTAAAAACTTCATGAGGATGACACTTTTGAATCGCGATAATATTGTGACACTCACTGCAAGATTTCGTGGATCGTTTTTTTATCACTTTTTCCGGAAAATTTCACATATTTCTGACATGCCTGAAAGCGGTAATGGAATAAAATTGTTCGGCAATTAAATTATGGTCGCTGCAACAGCAATTCTCCAATGTGGTTCCACCCTTTGGTTGTTTCCACAACTCTTCGGTGGTTCTTTTCCTAGCCGCTTTGAAATTGTTTTATGAGCCCCGAACAGGCATAAATCCGGAGATAGCATAAATTTCCCGCAAAGTTGTATATTTTTTTTTTTTGCATAAAGCAATGCAACCGCAACTTTAAAGGAGACAAATATTTGCGGCTTCAGTCAACCAGATTTCCAGACTTCACAGAGAGAGAGAGAGTTGAGATGTGAATTTGAGATATTAGTGACTTTATGTCTTGTCCTTTATGACATGCAACGTGTTTGCTGTCTAAGGATAAGACATATTAAATGGCGACCTGGTTTTCCGTTAAAATGCGTGCTGCCATATCGGGGTCAATAAATCACTCAGGCAGACCGTTTGTCAGCCTCCTAAACACTTTGAAATGTGTTTTGCGTTCGCGTTCCTTTCTTATCTGCATGATGCTCTTGTTTTTGGTTTGGTTTGGATTTACTTAAGTGCACGGGAACACATTAATAATTTTGGGGAAGTATGTAAGGTACAGCTAAATATAGACTACTGGAAACATATTGATTTAGTGGTTCGACAGAACGTGGAATGGTTTCAATCAATTGTGCGCCTTAAAGGGAACACGTCAAAATTTTATGGTATCTTGCAGAAGGTGAAATTAAAATGGATTAATGGGGCCACATTGGGGCCAACGTTGTGGATTTATCCAACCCAAGAAAGGATAAACCCTCTTGTAATTTATTGTAAGACATAAAACAATCAATGAGTGTAAAATAGTCTTGGAAATTAGGAGACTCGAATTTCAAAAGAACCGCAGCTCAAATTTGTTACTTTCTCGTTAGCGTAGGAAAATACTCCTATATTATTTTCGAAATGACGAATGGTGTAATTTTCCCTCGGAATGTAAGGTTGTCATGAAGGCGTTACATCAGATCTTTGAAAAATTTAAAAAAATATGGCAGTATACAAGGTAAAGTCGAACGCAGGTCATAAATGTATAGATAAATAGAAAAGGGCCTAGAATAGAACTTTGAGAAATTCCGCCAAATAATGGAAGAAGACCTGATAAGTTATCACCGATTCTAGTTAGATGAATATATTGATTGAATCCAGAGTCAACAACTTCTTTTAGAAATAAAACCATTGGAAACACCTATTTGTTAAAATCTTCGTCACTATCATGGAGACGAGGCGATTATGGCTTGTTGGCTGCAAGTGATCCTCAACCAGTTGATCTTTTGAAAAGCCACTGTGTGCCGTATAAGGAATGATTTTTATGTTCTCTTCTTGGGCTTTGGCACACGTTAATATTGATAAAGGTGTACGTGGCATAAAAATATTTATAAAATCGGACAGTCACGCAGCGCTAAAGGCACTAATCTCATAGAGACTGCAGACCGACTTTCAAATAACGGCACAGGATCACTCTACATGATGGTATCATACACTCTTCTAACTTCATCTTAGCAGCTGTGAGGTTACAATAAACATTTCAATCTCGAGAATGCTTCGAAGCTGCTAAAAGTTCTTTGATCCTTCGAGCCGAATCCTACTGAATAGCATCCCAAGGTTTTTACCATTTGAATATTGAATGAATGATCAGGCTGAACCTGCACAACTTTTGTCGTATTTCTTCTATTGCAAAAATTCAGTGAGAATGTTTAGAATTTTTACAAAGTTGCACAAAAATACTCCATACCCTCTAAACGAGGAAGGTTCACATCAAATCTATGCAAACCACATTTGAAATTGACAAAACATCAAATTCATTGACGACAAGTACATAATATCAAGTATCGATACCCTGGAGGATTGATGCAATGTCCATTGTCTTTCGATTTTTACTACCACAAAATCTCTAGTCTCCTTTAAATTTTTTTTATAATACTATATCCACGCAATAAAAGGACCTCGTGTACCCTGTAGTATTAGTTAATTATTAAGGGAAAAACAAGAGGTCAAATATAATTTTGATGTGAAAAGATATAAAGCCAATGCATGAGAACAACAGAGCATTTATCTTTTTTATGTGATAATTGTAATCACGACTGCAATTGAAACCTCTCATAAACTATGACAGCTCCAACGTAACCACTGCACCAAGATGTGACTTCCCGATCAAATTGAGATTCATCGAATGACAGTTGGCGCCATTTATTGATACTTCGTTTAATATTGGAAATCAATTTAAGATTGAGTTATAGCTATAAAAACGGTAATTTTTACGCTAATATTATCCATGGCTTCGGTTACAGACCAAAATCATGCATTTCGATGTGCAGCTACCCAGTCCCAGCGAATGTGTCGCTTACTTCGGAGGCAATTCGATGGGAACGCTGCTGTCTGAAGAATAATCAGTCATTCATATTCAAAATGTGCACTATGTTTTGGGTAGTTTTCCTTAATGAAGATATTTCTAAGCAGTTTACGTCATCTAATAAATGTTGTTTTTACATTTGCATAATCAGAGGTCTATTACTGATGGAGCATTCATAATTTATTGTTTTCTCTTATTTATGGGGT
>QYTT01081676.1:0-18384 GCA_006980735.1 Dasypogon diadema
ACATTACAACAAACTGGAAGTGTGAATAAATTTTGACACAACATTGCAATCCGTTGCAATCGAATATATATATACCTATTTTTTTAACAGCACCAGCGATTGGACATAAATGCAAAGCACCCTATACTAAATATTTTAAGGCAATGGGAGCCCCATCTGTTGGTTGGATGAGGTGTGTGGCGTACTGAAATTAGATATTTGTATGCTCTATTGGAGTCTTTAAAAAAATGGGGGGTCACCGATTTAAATTGGGATATAGGGTGGTTCAAAATTTTCTTAAAAGTTTAAGAAATTTTTGTCCGGTTTGCTTATAATTTTGATATGTTTTCATATATTTTAATGAAAATTTGTGGGTGGATGAGGGGTGGGGGTATCTACTAGCATGTGTAAAAATTGTTTAATTTTCGAAAATTCTTCTAACAAAAGTGTCAAATTTTCGGTTCAAAATTTCGATAGAAAGTTTTGAGTTAGTACATGTGGGATGTTAGTGTACTGTATATACTACAAGAATATGTAAAAATATTAGGACATTTACAAATATAACGGTTGATTACAGTGATCTAAATATATGTACACCGCGAGAAGCAAGACTTTTGCGGAATATCAGAGAGGGGCAGGTTTTCTCTCATATCCAGGATTCCCTTGATAAACCCGATAGATCAACATACATATGATGTTTCTCCTATTTATTTCTATATATTTAGTAATATATATATATATATATATCACGTTATAACGCTTAGAAATTAGGGGTGTTAAAAAATGTTTTCCTATTTTTCTATTTACGCCTAAACTATTAGCCCGATCGAGATGAAACTTTTACAGGAGCATGCAGAATCGATTCTATTATTTGTGGCTTTTTGTGACAAGTTACGTATCAAATGTAAAAAACTACCGCAAAAAATAAGTATTAACTATAACTAACTAAAATAGTGCGAAAATTTGTATTTATTTTACATTGAACATTGAATATCTCAGGTAGTTAAGTATCAACAGATTTTCAAAATTCTTTTCATTTTTTACTTTGCTAATTTTGTGTGTGGTTTTTTTAAAACAATTGCAAAATCCATTTTATTTTCGTGAAAAAGTGAAAAATCGGACTGAAATTTTGGTCGAAAATTTACATTTTGGCGGAAGTAACCTATTTGCATATAATTAAATAGAGGGTCACAAAAGGGATGTAAATTCTGAATTTGGTTAGAACCGCTTGATATTTAGGGTGATAATAAAATTGGACGATTTTTGAGGTAAACTGCTATCTGGTAGGCTGGGATGAAATTTTGTGAACCTCTCTGTGATTGAGGATGAAAATCACATTTCCTGCCTTTTCACTACAATTTATTTCATTAAAATCGGTCTATCCATTCCGGAGTAATTCAAAAATTAGTGAAAAAAGTCACCTTCGGAATACGAACAATGAAGGTATTTGCCTAGAGAAAATCGCGAATTGTTAATCACGTCCTTTCCAGTTAAGTTTTGGTATCAGAAGATTGGTCACAGTGATGAGCTAATTAATAATATAGCATAAAAATGCAGCAAGTATAAGTAAACTTTCATCAGAAAAATTAAAAATAATTGAACCAAAAAGTAGTGTTGGGCAAAAACGAATAACTACATCGAATAATTCGAATAACAAAAAATTAGTTATTCGATAACACAATTTCACGTTATTCGATGTGTTCGAATAATTGGGAAAAATGTTCGAATAATTTCCAATGTATAAAAATGTTCCCAATTTACATACATTTTTTTTATATTTTACCGCAGATTTCCGTGCTGAAGCAAAAATCGTACGCCACTAGAAAAAAACTACTTTCTACTAAATAAAATGTTCAAATCTTACAATTATATTCAGGCATAGGACACTTGATTTCATATCCTCCGAAACAAAGTACACTTTGTTAGTTTGTTTATCATTTTTATTTACTTTTTTAGTTATTTTTCTCGGAGCGACTGTTTTCTAAAGCAGGTGAAGTTGTAACGGCCAGGAGGAACTTGCTGTCATGCTAAATGGTAAAAAAAAATATTATTTTTAAATGGAAATATAAACACATAAAGTGATTTTTATTTATGTTATATAATTACTACAAAGACATAAATATTGATGTGATTTTTTAGTTCCTTTCACCTCCAGAGCTGTATATATCATTTTTTTTGTTCTAAATAATATTGAACTCTTGTTTGTTTTGTTATTTTCTCCATTAAATAAAAAAGAAGTTAGGGAAATTTATGTTTTATTGCTATCACTCCTTTAAAAAAGGGAAAAATTATTAATTATTCGATTTACGATATATTATTCGATGGTTGAAATTTTTCATTATTCAATTATTAGATGGTCGAAATTATCCATTATTCCATCACTCGATGGTTCAGATTATTCGATAGTGCCCAACACTACCAAAACGAAATCCAGATTGTATAGAGCGTGTTAAAAGTTTCGGAATAGGGTCAACTTCAAAATTTCAAGCAAGAACCATCCACTTGTACTCCATTTTCGGATTCCTTGTGGAAAAGTAATAAACTTTTATTTGAATTATTTCAAAAGTTATTAGTATTATTACTTTTGAATTTAACTAAACAATTGCAAGTAAACAATCTACATGGAAATTATATTAGATGTACGTACATGATTTGCAAGTTATTGATTTGTAACTGGTTTGGTAAATTCAAAAGTAATAATACTAAAAATTTTCGAAATAATGGTTCCTCGTAAAAGTGTTTCAAATAGTAAAATTTTATTATTTTACAACAAGAATTCGGGAAATTGAGAACAAATGGATACTCCTTACATGAGATTTCGATGTTGACCCCCACACCCCCTCCTTATACGTAGCATTTATTTTTCATTAGTAAGAGATGAATTTCCTAATTATTATTTGTTTACTTATTGATCTTATCTTTAGAATCAAATTAGTAACTTCCACTTAAATTGTTTATATGACTTCTTTTCCTCTCATAGGCTTGGAATAATGTTTTAATAAAAACCAAACTAAAAATTCAAGAGTTTGAGTTCAGTTTTTAGGGAACATAATGTTGAATACATATGAAACTATCGCCTGTAGTCCTTATATGAAATCTGAATTTTTATAGCTTTGCAAAGAAAACTGTTCATTTTGACTTTGAAGAGAACATTTTTCATTTAGAGTTTCAAAGACAAATAAATAATTTGCATAACATTAATCAGTTGATAAAGAAGGTTTCCTGAATAAATATTTCACAGTACTGAAACTGGAGTACTAAAAAAAAGCACTCTACAGAATCTAAGCCCTGAGAGAGTCCGTATTGACTTTCAAAAATAGGAACTCGCATTTGAGGTGGGGGCATTACATTTTCATTGCTGTATTTGCTATCATACAATTTTCTACTTTTAGTACTAGATTTGTAGTTATAATGCAGTTCTTGAAAACTATTTCTGTATACTCAGAACCCTCGGTGAAGAAGCTTTTTACACATACCTTCGTCTATGAGGTGCGTTTTGTCCAAAGGAAATGTTTCAATCATGTCAGTTGGAAGTCTTTGAAGAGTAGATTCAACATTTTTATGATGCTCAATGTCGTCACTGCCGTCATAAAGTTGCCGCCTACGAAAATCTTCATTACTTCAAATTTTCATTATTTCATTATTTCGTTTCTAAATAAACAACTTTACGCATCCCATTTTTAACTTTCGTTACCTTTCGCGAAACATTTTTGGCAGCCGAAGTAAAATCCATGCGATTTTTCACATTTTATATGAGCTACTGCTGGCGCATCATTTATACAAAATAAAGTAGACGAAAAATTCACCTTTATATTTATAATGATAAATTATACCATCCTCAAGTATTCTCCTACCTTCTTCTACAAACTCGAGAAGAAATTCATTGTTTTGTGTTTTTAATGCTACCGTGTTAGAATATAGGTCAATCTTTCTTGTGCCCACTACGAGGGCGAGTTGGAATAGGGACAGAGCACTAGTCACCGCACGCAGGATAGCCAGGTTCGATTCTCCGTCAGAGTAGAACAGTACAAAGAAATACGAATTTATTAATACGTAAGTAAAAATTAGTTGTGTTGTATATAGGAGGGGAAATTTAACTCCTTTAAAAAAATGAGTACTTGAATTTTACATTAAATATGTTCCTCTAGAGTCCTACATGTTTCAGTACTGAAAGGGCAAATGAGTTTTGATAGAGAGCTGATAGAGTCCTGTTCTGATTATTTGGGCTGTATAAAAGCACTTTAACTTTACTTCCTTTCTGTGGAACATGAAAATATGACTATACTTACCGATTCCAAAAGGCCTGGTAAAAAATCCTTCCCAGATAATGTTCTGAATTGAATGGTAAGTAATTAGCCACTGGCATCAAATAGAGATTTGAAAATATTGATATTTACACAATAGTCAGGGATTTTAAGGATACCAACCATTCCAAGCATTCAAGTTTCCAGAATACTATGACTGGATGAGAACGGTTACAACTGGCTAAACGCAGAGAGTAAAAAAAAACTAAGCATTCCGCCACAATGTACAGATAACTCTTCTTTAAAACAGTGGGAAAATATGGAATGAATTCAACTCTCGAATCATTGGCGAGAACTTCTTGGCTCTGGAATACATTTGTGTTTTTCTGGTTATTGTAGGCAAAATAATGGAAAAACACTGAATGTAACTAACAATCCAAAGTAGTAAATTTAGTAAAGGTAGTAAATTTAACTGAACCCCCGAAATGACAATTAAAGATAAACATGAGAATATTCCGACGAGAGCTTGTCCACTAATAAGGGCTGTTATATACTCGGATGGAAAATACCATCGATTCCAAACAGTCTTCCATTTTACATTGCAGCGAAACCTGAAATGAAAGTGCCTCAAATCTTTCCTCTTTCTTGGATCATTTGGAACATTTCTTCCTATCAATGAACACCACAATTGTCATGGTAATGATGGAGGATTCCTGCTGTCATGAATCCGTATTGCTTTCAACAAAACTTGTTTTTATTAGGAATAGAACTAAAATGGCCAGTAGGGACCCAATAATTCTTACTTTTAGTCGAATTTTATAGCCATAAATTGCATTTCGTATTAGAAATATGATCCTCGCAACCGACTCTGAGATTCTCTAATCTAACTTCTTAGAATTGAAGATACACGAACGAAATAAAATTGCGATTGTAATAAATATTTATGACCCTTTACTATCATATTATAATACATACTCTTTCCACTCGTGTTTTTATATTTAAATTACTATTGCACTTTGTCACAATCAAAAAACACACAAAACGCAATAACGTGTGATTTTTTTGAAAAACACAACATCAAATGAAACTTAAACAATCACAAGACCTCTTTACACCACAATAACATTACTTTCCCCTGCATTGGTATAATTTTCTGTAATTCATAGGATCTTACACAAAAAAAGATATAAAATTACAGGAAATTTTTGCGTTTTTGTAAATCATATTCGTAAAAGGTTTAAACACGCACATTTTAACCTAAAATGCACATAGCTCTGCGTAAAATTCTACAATTATACAAAAAAGATGTAATTTGTTCATTTTCCCTGCCACTTATACTAGACGCCACGAATATTCAAAGTTAAAATTTTGGCTTTTATTTCCCTTTATTCACGTAAATAGGCAAATTTCTCGGAAAAATCTGTAATTAACAGGCACTTTTCTTCCATAATTTGGAATCTCCATAATGTTTCCTTTAATTTGATATCCACTTAATTCCTTTCGCTTTCGAGATAATGCATCCTGAAGACGACCTATTCTGCATGCCTTTCTATGAACAATGTCTTGTTTAAGTTGGCGTAGATTAGGATTTATATTCACCCTTTGCTTACGAAAGACTTCGTTTAAGATGTAAATCTTTTAAGCTGCAATTGCCAGGGCAAAGCTGGAAAAAGCATCTCTTCAACTTCCTTTGGAGAAGAAACTATTTGGCCTTTTCGAAATTTTTGTGAATATTTGTTCCTTGTATCTGAAGACTACTTTCTTTCTGACAACCCGACACTTGCGCTACTTTAGTGTTATATAGAGTGGTATTCTTTTATAATATATTGCAATGACTACCAAATTTCGAACCGCTGTAACTAAAAACTTAACTGAGTATTTCCGGTATGATTGAGTCACAATTTTACACGAATTCAAAAACATTTGCAAATTGCAAAGATCCTGCAGTTGGACTCCAACTAAGCAAGTGTTAAGGAAAGCTCTACAGTATGATAATATCTTATTTAAGCAATGAATTTACCGATTCGATCCGATTCTAAAACATATTCTCAACTCTTTTGAAATCCCAGAGATGCGGAACGTCCTATATATAGAGCACTGAACCCATGGGCAATATATCGAAATAAACAAATTTATTTTGTATCTAAATTAACGTTTTTAAAATTTCTCCCGGCATAACTGAATTAAAAAGCCTATCTCGAATCTTAATTAAGCATAAAATTTGTGGTAAAATGTGAGTTTACTCAATACCACAGCATTTTCAGTCATAAACTTCAAGATTCTGACCGCATAACCCAGTCTTTAAGATAATCGTGCAATCGTATCTGTAAAGTTGCCATGGTAGCCAGATATTCGGAAGTCAAGCACTAATTTTGTGCCTCTAGATGTGCGTGATAATTCCATAGAATAAGACGCCAACACGAAAATTATTGCGTTAGGTCATGTCTATAAGAAACTGCCAAGGTTAGTGGTTTCATGTCTTCCTCCCAAAGTGCGGTGGTTACACTCCCATATGTTCTATATCTTAAGGGCATTTTGTTTTGGTCGCTATCCATACAGGCTCTTGGTTCAGAGCTAATCGATAAACGTCGCAACTAATGAAAGTCATTGACGAATACGGCTGAGAAGAAAAAAAACACAAGCACACTTCCTTCAAGCAAAGCTTCAAGGAGCAGGCGACGAGAAAGTGAAGGAAACTCTTAAAGGAAAGTTTTCGATAAAATGCTTCCGAAATTGATTAGAGGTCAGCATCCCCTCCGAATCTCTTCTGGATCGATGGAATTCAAGTCACCTCAGATGTTTTGTTACTTTTCACGGGAGAACTTCTGGAGGCAACTCCAGTCCAAGACGACCTCTTAACAAGCTTTAAGTATAGTTTTAATAAGTAGCATATGTGCTGGGAGTTTATGCACCCTCAAGATGTCTGCTCCTTTCGAAGGAAATTTAATAAAACCTCTTGTACTGGGGGCAATATAACGATTAACGGCAGCGTGCAAAAAGTATACCAAACCACGGCAGCCGTATCCGTGAGGAAACTTTAATAACGCAAATAAACGAAGGAGATCATCAGCTCCAGATAGAGAATGGCACAGAATCCAATAAGCCACGCTAAACGATTTACGAGGCTCACTCGCGTGCGTTCTCCATTCATTCATGGCTTAGCCATCGTCGAGGTCGTTCTCCAGAAAATCTGCCAACAAAAAAGCGAAATCTCTAAATGGGCTTCGGTGCTCCTAAAGTACCTTAAGAAAAAAGGCATGAAACCCACTCACGCACATCCTTTAAACGGTATGGATATGTGGCTCTTGGAGCCGTTCATTTTTTTTTCTTGGCACGGAATCGATCTCATTATCGAGTGCATTACATGATCCCGATTTCTCGCCCGGCTTAACAAGATTCTGTCATCCTCCGATGGTATGCAGATTGTATGTAAATTAAAGACCAGTAGCCGATTAGCGGATGCTACTGCGCCCGAGATGCAGCCAGTTGCGCCTTCTGATCTAGACTCGCGGCTCTGATTCCGTTCACCAATTTCCGTACAGGAAATCCATGGACCGATAGCAATAACAAAAGGTACATGTGTCACCACCGATCGTGTGTATCGAGTGCCATATGGGAATACCTGGCCGCAGGCATAGCAGTCCCCATTAAAACTCATTCGGAATCAGACATGTCCGATTAAAATCTCATTTCTCACCTCAGAGCGTTCGGAATGCCTGCCGCTTGGCTGGTTCTGTGGTGGCCTATACCTTTCAACGTTTTCTTCCAATAATCAGTTGTCTTGCATCGGTTGACTTCCTCTGGGCTCTGCACCTCTGCACCTTGAGATATCATGTCGATATCACGGCAATTTCAGCTAAACACTCGCTTCCAATTGAACAAAATTTCATATCTGGGATTTTCTTCGGGAATTAGCGTAATTTTGCGACTGCAGCTGTCAGTGGGTGTTAAGTGATTCTGGCTTTGCGAAAGTGATTTAGATTTTAATAGGACAACCAGAGGGATATTTTGAATTTTAATTGCCAAGAACATATCTCAGAATGTTTAAAGCACATCCATTCCATCCCCTTAAATAAGAACAACATTTGTGTGCTTAATGGGGATTCTAATTTTTAGCATATCAAACACAACATAAAAGCAATATATTTCCAATTCCTTTAGTTGTAGAGCTAAAATACGAAAGGACTTATACGGTGGTACGGAAGTACAGGAACTCTCTTTTGGGCTTCGGTAACACAAGATATAACGCGGTAGTGCCTCATAAGCGAAAGAAGTAACAGCCCCTACCGATGAGGACGACCCTGAACATGTTGATGGCAAAAAGGCTGAATAAAGTAAATCCCTTCGATTAGGTAAGAGCGCTAAACTAGTTGGAATAACTTAGAAAGACGGAGTTAGAGTTTATGTCGTAGGAAGAGAGGCTTTTAATATAGCCTACAATTCTTTTGGGCGCTAAATTCGAAACAGCATTTGACCAAATGACCATCATATCAAGATGCTTCTTACTTTAGCGGAACAACGCTTTGCAGTGACACAGAATGTGTTCCACTTTCTCATCATCATCTAAGTAGAATTTACACGTGTCATCTTCAACTATGCCTATATTTGAGGGGGCATGTTAAAAGGCAGTAACCGGATAGTAGGCATATCAAGATCGGTACTAAGGATCTTGAGCTTGTTGAGCATGACCTTTTCGAGCGTGAGCAATTTCTCCGTTCGTTTCCGCAAGTAATTTATAAACTTCTTTGCTTGCCTTAGGCTAGGTTAGAAGGTCCAGTATAACTGTTTAGCTGTCCCTTCCTATAATTGGAAAATACTCTTGATGTAGACCACAAAATGGCTGTGAACCAATGAAGTTCAATTCAGAAATTTTTTGCCAAGCTAGCCGCAGCGTCATTTCCTTATATGGTTTCATGGCATTAAAAGGTTAGACCGTTCCAGACAAGTATAGACTTACATGAGGAACAACAAAAAGCCTTAAGAAACGCTTTACTGTCTGACAAAATATAAATTTCGGCTCCTTTCATACCCTTACGAAGATTTACGCGGGCACAGAGCTATAGTGCATAAATTACGGCTTAGAAAATGGTTGATGTGGAGCTCAGTAGCAGTAGCAGCACGGCCGTTGAGACCAAAGATACCCACTGCCGCTTTGCTTTCCATCTTGGATTCGTCCATTTAAGTGCGCCTCTTTCAAATGTGGGACCTCCCGTGAACTAGATTGAGCGGTCTTCTAAGATTAGCTTAAATGGTACGGAATCAATTCATCCAGAATTTTTCTGTGGCCACTTCTGCAAATAGGTTATAAGAAGTTCGATGTTGGAAGCTTTTGCGCACTGGGCACTGCCTCTTTTCTTACATGGTGGTATAAGGAAAGGAGATTGGGCAGAGCTTTTAAGGCTATAGGGGCTAGGTTTTCATTGCATCCATAATTCCTCGATTGGGTAACCCTTGAATTTTCTGTAGGCTTAATTGCGTTGCCTTTTGTGCTGGTTTAGGCCACCATACTACCATCGTAGTATATGTAACTATGGGTCTTACTACAGCCATATAGTATATGACCATAGGATCATGTTTGGCTTGAGTCTCAAAGTTTTACCGCACAGCCCTTGACAGTACCATAAGACTGATATAATTTTGACTCTTTTAAGTTGAGAGTTCCAGGTGAGGCGCTGGTCTAGGTCATCTCACTTGAAGACTGAACGATGGTCTTCCCAAAAGTTGGACCTATGAGGGAGATCTTCGTTCATCTTGTAATAAGGACCAAGACTGTTTTCTGTTGGTTGAGTCGCAGATTGATTTATTCGCACCAGTTGTGGGCTATGATCACAGAACTCTACACTTTACCCTTTGCTACAATAGCAATGTCATCTCCCTGGCCCTGTATTTCGTAGGCGGCATCCAATAAAGAAAAAGATCAACGATTAATTATGACCACGGCAAATGGTATAAAACTCCTACTCCTCCTCTTATATATTGAGGGCAGCCTTTGATGGCTTTAACGTCACCGAGTTTTGCTGTGATTGTCCCTCACTAACTTGTGCTCGTTTTATGATCTAGAATGAAATATTGCTCATTCGGTATCTGAAAAGCCACTTAAAGCGATCTCTTTATCCTCTATTGCCTTTTCCACCCTAGAGACTAGATCATGTCAGGTGGTTATTGTGGATTTGCCTGCCTGATTGGTATGCTGGTGCGTATGCAGCAGATATACCTTGAGAATACCGTTTCTGATGTCGAGATCTAGAAGGTCATAGGTCTTGGTTTTAAGCATGAAGGGGGTCAGGCTAATTGGGTGATATGATTTAAGGCGGGCAGTTGGTACAAACACCACATTTATGGTATATCTCTCCAAGCCTTCAAGATATGCCAAAGATACAGGTATCAGTTCCTCCCACCTTTGTTGCAGAAGGGCATGGAAAATGCAGTCTATACCTGGTGATTTGTAGGCTTTAAATGTGCTTATGGTTCAT
Organism: Dasypogon diadema; assembly: GCA_006980735.1. Taxonomy (NCBI): domain Eukaryota; kingdom Metazoa; phylum Arthropoda; class Insecta; order Diptera; family Asilidae; genus Dasypogon; species Dasypogon diadema. Next base: position 10,697 of record QYTT01081676.1, read on the forward strand.
TTAACCGTCCTATCAGTGAAGATGTGACCTGAGAGACTCTTGATACGATTAAAGGGATGATAATCACCCTCATTCACGTTGCTAAGTAAGCCAGGAAAGTGGATTTCAAATAGGAGCTTTCCTGTTGCTGTTTCCTCCCTTCTGTTAGTGAAACTGTCGTCGTCTTTTTGAAGAAGTCTAATGCAATTGATATGATTCTTAGCTAGCACTTTTTGAAGACGAGCCACAGAAGGCTGATCTTCTATGCTTTCACAGATGTTTCTCCAAGTCCTTCTTTTAGATATTCTCAATTTTGTATTGTATTTTGTCAGGGCTTGCTTTTAATAGGACCATTCGCATTGTCGTGTAGCCCTGTTGAAGGGCTTGCTTGTGTTAGCTCTTAATTTGTCCAGCTCTCTGTTCCACCAAGGCACATCTGGTATTGCTTTTCTCTACTTTTGACTTAGCAACTGGATTAAAATGAGTAAATTGGTAGGTTTTTAAGCTAACTTAATAACAATGCGGGAAATATTAAACTTCAGTTGCAATTTTTCCGGGAGCTTGGAGTGATTAATCAAATGGAAAACTTTGCACAACTCTAACACAACAAGAATCTCTTATTCTTGCTATTGTCAAGAAACTTTCTCAAATCAGTAGTGGGTTTCAGAAGGCTATAAAGTCTCGAAAGTTCATTACGTAATGTATAGAACCAACACAGGTTCTCTAGTGGCTTAGAATTCCCACAAAAAATCGTCACTAATTATCCTATCGCTTACAACACATTAGAATGGTAACCACTTACATTTTCTAGAAGTGTTTTAAAAGAATTCTTTAATTATGAGACAGCGCACACAAGATTTCCTTTTGGGTAATATTATATTTCTTGATTAACAATGTATCTTTTAAATGTGCATAAAAAACTGAACATTAAGCAGTCCACGCAAAAACAAAAAAAAAACATCTCAAGTGTCCATGTCTTGAAGAAGCACAAGAAAACGTCAAACAGTCCTTTAATTTTTTTAGTGCGCCTGATATTCTCATCAGAAGCGGTCAGAATCCTCGATTCATCAAACAACTGCAATACTAATTAATTAATTAAAATTTATCTTCATTGGTTTGTTGCCTGCAAGACGCATACTTTTTATACCGGCAGATGATCATCCAATTAAGATGCGAACTCGTTTAAATTTGCCCTTTTTGTGTGAGTTTCTGTTCGATTATTCAATTGATCCGATGATCTTCCAGCCCTAACGATTGAACTCTCGCCCAATAATTTGATTAACGAAATGCGCACACTTAATTGAATATAATCACATAATGAGGCTAGCAACCCTAGCGTTCCCCTTTACGTCCATTTCGATTTCCCAGCAAGTGGCAGTGGTATTAGCTTGAAAAACAGCCATGCCTTGCTGCAACTTATCCATGACCTGTTTTGCAACTATTCTTGATATGCAAAAAAATGGCTGGTGTAGAGTGAAGTATTTCTTCTCCAGTTTCATTAGAACTGTTCATTTAGCATATGTAATCGATTTATACATCTAGATATGTCGTTAAAAGTGCATAAATTAAACCTGTGTAGATCATTTCCACACAGGCATGGACAGTACAGTCAGTCCCACCAGGCACATTAGCTCGCTTAACTCTGAATAACTGGCGAGAAAAAAGTGCAGCAAATCTATGTAATTCAGCAGGTTTTTTGCTATTTCTATTGCAACAAATGGAAATTACATGAAAATATCGCGAAAAAGAAGAAAAATTAATTTTAAAACTTGTCTTAAATACGTGCTTGTGTCGCTTGTTATTTTTCTTTCAATATTTATCTGTCCTCCTTGCGTTATGTCACATCAGTTCGATCGATCGGAGCAGGCAAAGGAGTCGATAGATCGCTCGACAATGTTCACACGAGATCGCCACAAATGAGTCGAGTTTGCTCGTGTCGCGTATGAAAATTAGACGAGACTTGTTTAGTAAAGACAACATTTATTGGAGTCGCACCGTGAGAAAGTGCTTACTTTGATTGAACGTATGGGCCGGGACTTTGAGAAAAAGCCTGGTCTGGGCAGTTCGTTTGCTATTAGAAATTAATAACAGCCTAGCCTAACAGGGTGTGCTCTAAGTATTAGTATGCCATTTGCTCAGATAAACTATGTGTAGGAGGAGCTGAGGAACGTCTGAAATGTTTTGCATAAAGTACATAATTAGAATATTAAGTTTTTAACTGGAGTGAGTTTTAAATGATAATGTAACAAATTTTTATACGGTTCAGATTCGATATCATCACCAAAACGGAGCTATTTGCAGATCAATGCAGCATGCATTATGAAACACGTAAGAGTGCCAGACGATAAATTTTGTGGTCTTAAAACAGTCTTCAAAAAAATAAAAATACAAAAAAAATATCTCTTCCACAAGCTCGAAAATATAGGAACCGAACCTACCCTGGTTTGATTGATAATTGTAAGTTACTTTACCCGATTTTAGCCTACATCATAATTTTTTGTTTATCTCATGTGAATTTAATGATTTTGAAAAAAGGGATATTTTTAAGCCCATCCTTGTTAAAAACGTAATGCTTCCCAACTTTTTCTGTAAGATATTGCCATAGTTGTTCTATGGGGTTTAAACTTAGTCGTAAAAAGTTCAAAACAAACAAAGATTTGTATTTAGTTATCCTCATATGGACGGCAAAGTGCTTAATATAACAGAGCTGTGTTTTATAACTTCTTTTTGGATAATCAGACGATAATATTCATCAAATCTTTTATCAAAAAAAAATCTAAGTTTCTTATCCCGAAAGCTTCCACATAACTCCAGAGTTCATATTTTGATTGTCATAATTTACAATGTAAACAAGAATTTATTTCAGACGCTACATTAGATTTATTTCAGATATATCGCCATCCATCAGAAACATAACACCTAATTTGAAAATATTTTATAAAAATAACTTGCTTCAATCAGGATTTGGGCTTCTTTGTGTACTCTTTGGAGAAACGCAATCTCACCTTCAATATTCGTTTGTTTTATTTATGGCGGGCTTCGACTTGTTTTTCATATTTTTGTTATATTAAGAATTATTAAATTTTTGTTATATTAAAAATGTTTACCTGAGTCTCCTAGTGATTTTATACCAATTAGCATTCTCTGTTTTCTATCGAAAGTCTTAGAAAAGCTCATGTATCAGCAAATACTCCAATACGCTGAAACTTGTAATCTTCTTTCCTGCTGACAATCTGGTTTCCGTTCCTCTCGTAGCTGTGAAACCGCAGTCTTAAAGGTATCTTCCGATATCAGGGTGGCCATGGAGAGTGATAACCTGACTTCCTTGATTCTCTTAGATTTCTCGAAGGCTTTTGATACTATCGATCACTGCTTGCTTCTTCAAAAGCTTACCACCTTATTTACATTTGGTGTTTCAGCAATTTCACTTATAAGGAGCTTTCTATCTGATCGCCATCAGCAGGTCAAAGTAAAAGATTCTCTGTCCGCTACACGGCCCCTTGTCCGAGGCGTCCCTCAGGGATCAATTTTAGCCCCCTTATTGTTCTGTCTCTTCATCAATGACCTGCCAAATATTGCTCGAGACGTGCGTGTTCACATGTATGCTGACGATGTGCAGCTTTACCTGAGTAGACCCTTAGGCTTTCTCGAGAATTGTATCGAACGAATCAATAATAGATTAGAGAGGGTTTACTACTTGTCTAAGCGCAACCGGCTACTGTTGAATCCTGCTAAGTCCCAATACATTATATTTTGTGACCGCACACTTGATGTAAATGATTTCCCACCTGCCATCTTAAATGAGGTGCCACTTCCGGTCCAGATCAAAGTTACGAACCTTAGTATTGTTTTGAACAATAACATGAAATGCGGTGACTATGTTAACTCGAGGATCGCTAAGATCTATAGTGGTTTGTGCAGGCTGTGGTTATCAGCTAGTTTTCTGCCTAGGCTGACTCGACTAAAGCTTGTGAAAACTCTTATCTTACCTCACTTAACTTTTGGAAACATTGTGTTCCCTAAGTTAGACAGTGTTTGTACCCGCAAAATGGAAGTGGCACTAAATGACTGCGTCAGATTCGTCTACGGACTGCAGAGATTTTACCATGTTTCTGAATTCCGGTCCTGTATTCGTGGTGGCTCCTATGTATCTAATAAAAAAAAGATGTCTGCTATTTCTGTACTGCCTGCTTAGCACAAACAAGCCTGAGTATTTAATGGAGCATTTCTTGCGAACTTCCTCACGCCGTAACATGAACACCGCGTTTTCACAAATCCACTATGGAGGCTTCCTACCCTGTCCAAGCTGTTCGTCTATGGAATGATCTCCCCCTCAGTGTTCAGTCGGCTAGGACTGTTAGTGCATTCAAGAGGCTCATTAGGAAACATATATCGTAACTCATCCCGATGTTCTACCCGCTTGCTCCACTAATAAATCACTGGTTAACTATTTACAAGCATTACGTTTATTTGATTTATTTTCTAGTTCGTACTTCTTTTTCTACCTACTTTTTCTTAGTTTTTTAGTATATTATTTTCTCTCTTTCTTTCTGTTTTTATTATAACTATAGATGTAAGTACAACAAAATTCATGTGAACTCTGGCTACCTTCGTTCCGCTATTTTCTCTGTACGATTGTACTCTGTACTGTAAGATTACGTTTCTTGTGTACATTAACCTGAAATAAACTATTGTTATTCTCATTATTTGATTCAGAAGTTTTTATTGAATATCATTTTCATTTCCTTTTGCAACTCTGGTTTTTGTTTTTTTTTTATTCGTCGCAGAGCTTATTACGGTTCATAGAGAGATAATATGTTTGGTCTTCCCCAATGTTGAGTCAAATCATTTCAAAGAAATTTGATTTTTTTACATTTGGTATTTATTATACAGTATACTGTGATTTATTCAATACTTCAATACAATACATTATGTAATATTCCACTTTACTGAGGTTGCAGTGTAAGTTCATGGATCTCAGAGCTTCATTTGTTCTTTGTTTAATAGTTTTTAATTAATATTTATTTATTTCTAATTTCACTAAATCACAAAATATAGTAGAATAAAAAAATTCGATCTAGAAACTCAAACCGTGCATTTTTCCAGGAATTTCAAAAAATACTGTAGTGACTCACACACTATTGTAATTTTTTTAAGTCAATGAAACTGAAGTCAATATATTTGTTTGTACCTAATTAAAAGAAGTCGTGTTTTTTATTTTGACCGAATCAGAGTCTGGTTGATATATTGGGAGCCCCATATTGGTGACCGCGTCTGCAAATTTTGCAAAATTATAAAGTTTCGTTGTCATCTTTAACCTCGAGAAACGCCATCGCTTTAAGCCATGTGTACATCAAGCCGAAATCAATATATTTCTTCCGGATTTCATCCATCAGCTTCATTGAAGAAAATACTTTTTACCATCCGAGTAATAGACGTCGATTGTAAGCACCAAAAATCAACAGGATTAGGAAGATAATTACACTTTGATAATCATCAAAGGTCTATCACACATTCATATGCGAAATTCAACATAATTGAAATTTAGGAGGCGATATTCTCATTTATTATAAAATTATCATTATAAAATTAGTTAACCATAGTCTTCAGGAGTGCATATAAATTCTATCGACTGATGAATTCTGGGGTGGAAATTATCTTAAAAAATTCATTTAAAACACATGATAACCCATCGCGACTAAAACGATTGTGTACATAATTTAGGAAAATAGTGCTTAATTATCACCTGAATTTACGAAATCGTATCCCATATAAAAAGTAAACAATAAAATGTAAAAAAAATGTCTCAATCGGACGAGACCCAAAAACACACACATGGTCCCTCTGTCTGGTGTAACAAAAAGTGAGAGCCTCTCAGGCGAAGTGCTTATAGTAATAATCAGATCCCTTCTGGGCAAGTTCCCCAGCGACATGGGGCGTGCAAGCGGAAGCATAATTTTCTGTAGCCAAAATTACGAGTGATTTGGCTCGTTATAATTACGTAATTGCATCTCTTCCTCAAGATATTTTAGAATCAGTCTTAGATATTGTACAGACGCCTTCAGGTGAAAACAAATATTCCCTCTTTAAAACTACTTTGGTGGACAGGCATTCTCTCAGCGAGGAGCATCGATTAGAAAGGTTACCATTCAATTAACAAATAGATGATTGGAAGCCGTCTGAGTTCTTAAGATATCTTAAAGAGCTAGCAGGCTCTTCTGATACATTCAGTACCACGTTAGTAAAAAAGCAAGGGATGCAATGGTTACACAAAGTGGTAAGGCTAGTCTTGATTCCACAAACGGATATAGGGAGGAGGTTGAACTAATATCCTTAGCTGACAAAATATTCGAAGCTCATGAAGCTAGCAAAGCAACTTCCTCAATCTATAGCAGTGAGATACTTGGCTCCAGTAACAGTCATATCCAAAAATTAGAAAGAGAAATTCAATCACTTAAGAGAATGAGTCAGGATATTTCTATCAGACGCGAACGACCGCAGAATTCGAACTATCGACTCCATTTTAGGTCAAGATCAAATAGCAGGTCCCAACGGAAACGCAAGATCGACGTATGTTGACGCAAAATTCTCTTATATTTTGCAAAATATACTTCCAAAATTTTTACAAACTTAAGAAAAATCCCCTTTTCAACCAAAATTCAGAAGAACAACATAGCCCAAAGATCTCAATCGTTATGTAAGTGAATTTTACTAATCTACTATTTTTGGGATTTCTGGGTTGAGAACGTAGCTTTTCGGGTGGGCCGTGCCCCCTCCCCCTCCGGGCCCCTTCGTAGTGTGTTCAAGGCCACTGGAGACAGAAGGGTCAATTTTTTATGTATGAATTATATTTTATTTTTTACTATTATTTTATTTTATATTTTATTTTTTATTAAGGCGAATTATGAAGTTTTGGGATTTTTGGAGTATTTGGAATAGGAGAAATATTTTGAAGTAAAGGGTTGCTTCTTTTTGATTCGTACAAAAATATTGATTCGTGGAATATGTTTGCAGAAGTAGAGACTGCTCAACTGTATTACAAAAAATTTATCCAAAAATCCAACATAAAGGTCATATGGAATCTAATACGATGGAATTTTCGAAATTTAAAGGCGAACGACTGAACAAAACCAACTGGTGTTGAAATCCTTGAAGGAGAAGAAGGAATTTCATCGCTGAAGGGTAAGATCATGATAGGCGCTTTTCGAAAACGCCCTTTCCACTGCAATTGCGATATTCAGGTTATATTTTAGACTGCTAGGTAGCACAATTGCGGTCCAGTTGATGTTCCTGAAAAAGTTCACAATGAGCCCTGGTATGGAATTATATCAATACGATTGAAGCTAAAGTAAATGTCAAGAAATTTATTAGTAATTGAAATACTTTTCGTAGTTTTCCTATACGCAAAACAGGCGCTTTCGACTCCTTTCTGATCGAATTCCATAAAAAAGGCCAACAATAAAATATCCATGAAAAACAGCCAAATCTACAATACTTACAGGAAAAATTTATATAATCTCTAAAAATTTAAAAAACCCCCGACACAAAAACCTAAGTTTCCTTTAAAAAGTAAAAAACAGAATTGCAAAGACTGAGATGTAGTAATTGATACTCTCACTTGACAATCGGATTTCCATGTCCCAATTTTCCCACCACCAATTTTCTCATCAAACGAAGCTAAGAACACTCTCGATTAAGTCGTCAATATT
>QYTT01081678.1:0-10671 GCA_006980735.1 Dasypogon diadema
TTGGTGATATTATTCTCAAACATGACTCCCCACCCTCAGGAGTATGGGATTTGGACGAAACGGGTATGGAAATTGTGTTAAATCCAAAGAAAATAGTGGCTCCAAAAGGCCCAAAATAAAAGAGAGTTGTTGTACCAGTACGCTGACCAAAGTATCAGCGTCGAATTAACAGCAAATGCAGTAGGAAACACAACGCCACCAGTATTCTTATTCCCAAAACTTAACTACAGAATATTTTTTCGCGACAGTTCCCCCGAATATCTTAGCCTTATTTCCAGCGCTGCATGGCAGATAATATCGACTGAGTTTCTGATATATATATAAAATACATCGCAACCAGTATTTTTACTCGTAGATAATCATCCTACATACAGGAATATAATCAGGCCTGCTAAAATATATTGTGTCCAAGGCCAGAAGAACTGGTTACATAGCAACCCAGGGAAGACTATATAAATTTGTATAATATCGAGGATTGTACGGTACACTTGTACGTATCGAACACCACTAGTTCAAGTCCATCAAGGTATTATAGTAGAGTTCCAATTAGCAATGCAACCATCCCTGCGAACGTATCCTTGCAAATATTTCGATTTATGATCAGGTTGCATTTTTTTATATTGACGTTGAAAGCCTAGTTATCGTCCAAAAAATGCGGGAGTATTGTAACTGTAGGGTTAATACCTGGCCGATAATTGCCTATAATTTTCCTCCTGTCACAGTCCCTATATTTGCATAAATGGCAGCCGAGGTGATATCAGCCATTCGGTAATAGGGTTAAACGATAGCAGGCCCTCTAATTTTAGCTTTTTGTTCAAATACGTGTGACAAGTGTTACGCATGTTAAATACGTTAAATATTTTCAATGTACCGATCTCTACTTTCATCGGGAAAGATGGTTCCTGAGCCCTCCATAAATTGATCCTTTCCCACATGCCCGTTGAATTTACCCCTAAGAGACTTTCTCTTTAACACGTTCGCCGCCAGACGTGAGAGTAACTCTCTCATCTAAGTTCAAATTACTCGTGATGTTCTCAAGTAAGAGAGATGTGGCAGCGAAGGTGTTAGTATAGCGAGACATTTTGAGCATTCAGTTCGGGAGTCAAATTAAATTTCGCCTAGGTTAGGTACTAAAGTTCACGACAGGCTTGAGTAGCATGATTGTAAAATCAGGGTAAATAAATTAGTCTGGTATTAACGTTTCTGTTACGAAGACTACTCTGCATCTTAATATCAATTCACAGTTTTATCAATTAACAGTTTCGGTATCATAAATTTAAGCACTGAAAATAAATATATGATTCACTTAACCTAACAATCCGCAACAAAATATACATCAATCATACTGAAGACAGGTATCATCAGTGAGCAATACTCATACCATATAGATATAAAATAACCTCCCTATCAGTAATTAGGATTAACATTTCCAAATTCCGAAATCAAAGAACACCGAAATTGTTCTTGCTAGCACGAAAATGCATTAAACCAGAACTTGAGTCAGCGTAGGCGTCACATTTTGATTAAGATTCTCGCAGAATACCAACTTCAACTTCAACTACCACAGCATCGCCCAACGTCAAGGGAACTCGATCGCGCCCAAAAGACACATTTCACATTTTTGAGTGCGCGGCATTGATCTCGTTAGGATGTGTTCGCCACGGCATGGCATGGCACATCCAGCCGCTTCATAATGGCATGCATACACATTTATAAGTAAATTGATCAGATAAATGTTTACAAATATAAATCAGCGATTAAAATTAAAGTTAAAAAAATCGAAATTAAACGGCCAACTTCATCAACAAAAAATTTGTCCGCGTCTCCCACCATCCGGGGAGACATAAAAAATCTCTTTTGAAGATTTAAGCTGGGCGCGCATATGGCGCAAACTTTTACCTCTGCACGTCGGACCATGCAGAGATATACAAAAATTTCTCAACGGGTTAACCGATGATGAATGGGTTTAAAACGAGATAATTGAATTTAAGCACACAAACAAATAAAGAGGCGCATGCGCGCCCCCATACACACTTGCTCGCCCGACCGATAGATGCTGCGCTGCTTGCGCACGCGCACACAACTCAAAAGCGCATAGATATGAAATGTGTTACACCTGAACCTGAAGTGGTGAACAGGTACGTACGTAACGTATACACAATTATAGAAACACCGTGAAGATAATTCCGAAGCAGAACAAGAAATAAAAAGGAGAAAACAAATAGCACCGGACAAACAAACAATCTGACCAGAGAAACAGTCGTAAAAGAGCTGGAATTAAACACTTTAAAATTGCACCGTTTGATGACCAAGACCGGCCGATGTAGTTCGTGCCCGTAGCGCAGCATCTACTCCTCATGGCCCTCACACTTACTGCGTTGCGGCCCCTTACCGGGGTCGGGGTCGGGGCCGGAGCCGGGGCCGGGGCTTTGGCCACGGGGCGACGGAGCAACTTGTACCATCGTTGGATTGCATCCGATCCAGCGAGGCGATGTAACCTGTGCTGCTGCAAAATTTTGATCGCGGTGGCGGACGAGGTTACTTTTGACACGGTTCCTGTCTCATTTCAGTTTTGTGAAGATGTCAGGTGATTTTTTTGTCTGTCTCAATAAACACTGATCAGCTCAGATTTTATTTTCATCTTCAGGTGAAATATTGATATTTTCGGGTACACCGCTGAAAACTGGTCTTCTGACTCTGAAGCAATGCGTCGCAACTTAGCTCTCGAAATTTAATGATCATAAGAAATGAAAATTATTAATGATCTGCTTTTGGTCTGTAGTAGCCATTGACCATTGTAGCCTACCTGGTGTTTAGACAGTATTAGAATTTTTAGTCTCGTTAGATGTTTTGTTTAGAGCAACAAAAAATTACAAAGAGGCGAGACTGGTACCTTATGGTGTCTGCTGAATCAATAAATAATAAAAATGTATTGAAGGTAGAAGAACTTGATTCAAGTAGAGATATGGCATTAATAATATGTATATCGTCAAATCGGTTATATAACCGACGGGAACAAAATAACCCTGAACTAAGTTTTTCTGACGTCATTTTTGAGTGTAAAGAAAGCTGAACTTCTTATTTTAAAGACACAGGATTCGACACATATCGTTCATAACATTCGAAAGTTATCTAATACACAGTCTGCGAGCATGTCTAGTTCATCCATAATGATACAAAATAGGATGGTAACTTTTTAGCGTTGATCGAAGAAACAACGTCATAGTTTTAATCTTTGTTTTTTTTTTAAATTGGATGAAATTGTCACAGAAACTTTTGGAATGATTCAAGTTGTTTATGGTAGCAAAGCAATGATCCGTAAGAACGATTTTAAGTAGCTTGCAAGAATCCACACGATCCACAGTCAGGTCCTCCAATAACAGTTCGAACTAAAGGAAACGTCCAAAGAGTAGCTGAAACTTTACAAAATGATCGTTGTATGTGTATCAGGCTTATAAAAAATATCTCACTGTTCACTCTGCACTTCTTCTCTTCTTAGTACTACAAAGACAGGAAAGGGGCAGCCAATATAAATCCAGACTCAGTCTTCTTATGTAATCGCCTAATTAGACTACAAGTGTCTTCTTACTATTCCTAAAACTAAAACTGGCGATGAAAGGATTCTGACAGTATTCCAGACATACAGACTTCGACTATAGCGTTGCAAGTAATTCCGAAAAATTAATACCAAAAATTTCAAAATATTTTGCAAACGTTTTCAGCGCCCAGGAGACTACTGTGAATAAATATAACAAAAACTTAAAATACATGGCATCATGAATTTCATTTTCTATTGGACAAAACGTGCATTTCTAAACATCACTCTTCTATTTGGAAAATTTCATGTATTCTATCAAATAACTAGCCGGTGATCCCTGTAAATAGAGTGACTTCAGTTCTATATTATTACATTTAAAATTTTCAGTCTTCTGCAATCGATTGTATGTTGTACATCCTTTCCAACGCTTACATTACTCACATCTCCATATGTGCTACAACGATCGGAAGAGATGATAATCAAAAGGAGCAGGACTATGTGAATATGGAGCATAAGTAGGAACTTCTTATTCAAATTCTCTACTCCTATGTTCGGTGGGCTTTGCTTTTAATGGTATAGGACTCTAAATAGAGTATAGTACTCTTCCTGTTAATCAAAACAGGGTACCTTTCCATAATGATTATGAACGATTTTTACAGTTGATTGGCAGGGGTCTTCCTCTACAATAGCATGAAAAGCGCCTTCATTAAATTCAACCCATCGTCTATTTTATGGGACACCTTCAAGAATAAAATTTCTCTTTGAGTAGAAAATACTTTACGGATATTTTACGATTTATCCGCTTCGATAAAAAAATGGACGGAGCTAACGATTACAAACGGATAAATTTGCAATGATCTCAAATGTTGATTCATTGAAAATAGCCAGAATTATTACGTACCGGGACAAAACATTACAATTGAGGAACAATTATTTCTGACTAAAGCGAGATGAAGGTTCACTCAGTATATGCCAAACAAAGCCGATAAGTTCGGAATGAAATTTTGTTTGGCATCTGATCTCCGTTTACTATAAATGGGTTCCTGCTGCCGGAACCCAGATTGCCACGTAGAAATTAAGCTATTAGCCTCAACATAATCAGCTATCTGTGCATACATCAAATTTTCCAGCAGCTTGGCAAAAAAGGTCAGTAAACTGGTGGTGCCTTTTTTTGGGAGTCGGAACATGTAGTACGTGTCATTTTCACAAACTTAAAATTTTAAATCCAAATATTCTAAAGTTTTCCGTCAATCCATATTAATAAAAAGGACTTGCAAATTTACAGAGATTTTTAGGTACAGAATTTTTATAAAATACGTGTAATATACATAACATACATATATATACATGCTATGCATTCATATTTCTTTTTGGATATTTATCACTGTTTCTTTAGAAGGCATCAATCTAAATTGTTTCTCATTAATAATATCGCATTTAGAGCATGAATAAAATTAGATTTACAACCTTCATGAAAGTTACAATATAAGTTAAGATTTTCCTTATACCTTTTCAGTTTTGTTTTTAAGAAATTATTCAGTCATACGAGATTACTGAAAACAAAAGTTTGAAATAATTTTTCGAAATACTTATTCATATGTAGTTAGGGATTGAGTGAACTAGCTAGTACTTAGATGTATCTAAGATTAATTAGTTACTTACATAAGTTAATTACTTTCTGACACATCACTAACATTAATAGTTTTGAGTTGCGATTTTAGGTTTAATATTTCAAGGTAACATTGGAAAAACCACCACAGGTCCAGAGTAGTTCATTTAATCGGGTTTACGTGTCCCGAACGTTCTACTCATATATGCTCAATATTCTATATATATATATATAGTACACTGAAACTAGATCAGAACTGCATAAAATTTCCCATTAAAGTGGAAATTTAAAACTGGAGTATCATCAAAGGCTCAGTCATTGTCCGTACTCTGTGCGGTGTAAGTCAGTGGCATTTATGAAATTGTGAGAAATAAATTTATAAGTGCAGAAATTTTTTGCTGCGGGGAATTTAGATGTCAAATGTTATCTGTGTCCTCTCAAAGCTGGCAATCTTTCAAGTGTACACTAACGGAATGTTTGTTACACATGTATACATTGGTCGTATACCTTACTTTACTCGTTCGAAAATCGAAAGGGTAGAAATTTTGAAGGCAATTGAGCCATCAAAAATGAAACTTATTGGAACAACTGCATTTTAGAAGAAGAATAATCACTATGATTCTACCTCAAAATAACAAGTAATATACATATACAAGACACAGCTCATGGAAATACCACAATTAGACCAAGATGCGATATTGGTCTTTACGTAAAGTTTCCTCTACCACTTACGTTTTCAAAATAAAATAATTTTTTAATATTACAAACTGTTTTATTACAAATCATATGTCAATTAAAAATCACACAAAAAATCTTCTTCTTGAGTGTAAATACCTGCGTTAAGATGAGATGAGAATTTGTTAGAAAAAACTTATCGGACCAGTTGTTTTGCACTTAATAATTCATGTAAAGTAAAACAATCCAGTTTTGGACGATACTTCAGATCTTCTAAAGGTAACTTTTGTGTTTGGAACATGAATTCGGTAGAAGTTTTTCAACTTTAAACACGAAGCCAAGAAAATATCGGAAAAACCAAATCTTTATACAAATTTTGGCAGTATCTGTTGAAAGTCAGTGCATTGCAGGGAACGCAAATGAATTCTTAAAACCGAAACGAGCTCACTTTATACATAAATTAATCGCTCTTGAAACGAACGCAATACCCAAATTAATTATTTATTTCGTCAATTAGTGGACCAAATGAAATTCCTCGTGAATAATTATTAAGTCCTGTACTGTCCGATACATAAGCAATTACAAACTTAGCAAGGCTTTTTGCCCATCAATTTACAAAAAGTGGTAACTACGTACTTCTGCACGACTGTATCAAGAATGTATAAGATAATTTTGAAGTAAAATTCCTTCTTAAAAGGTTTTAATTATCCCCCGGAATGCAAAAGGAATCCCTTTGCGTCATCGTCTTAACCCTGCCTAATATCGTCTGAGGTTTTTTTTCTGGTATAACTAAGGCCGATCATGTCTTAACAAGACTAATCACAAGAAGATCGATCAATTGACTTGTGTTGTTTGTGTGGTTTCATCTTCCGCTCTCCATTTTTTTTTGTCATGTTTTACCTAAGAATTCTCTTGCTGAGGAATTTCTTTTGCCCATTGCCTTGTTGTTGTTGTCCAGCCAAAAAATCGTCGACGTTTGATCATCCATTCATCTCTTTTTCGGCTTTTCTCACTTTCTATAAAAATTCCACTTGTATTGGTGTTATCTAGTATACCTAATGAATATGATATGGGTCCGTGGTTTGGTTGGGCATGTGTTAAATATCTGCCGAAAGTAAGCTGTGTTTGTGGGACAAAACGCATTCCAAACAGCCAGGTTTGGCGCACTGACCATTGAGGACAATAAGGTCGCCTCCGAAGACTTTACTAAACTGAAGAAAAGCAAACACACTGAAAGGCTTTTCAGTGTGGATGCTGAGGATTGAGGATCTCGCGTGCAAGAAGTTGAGTCGCTAGCATCAATTCAATTTTACGCAAAAGATGGTCTGGTCGGTCAGACAAGGTGTAAGAAGTGAAAACCATATCGGAACTTTTAAACAGAAGACCATACACAAACTTATTCATCTGATACTCGTTTCGGTTTTTGATGCTTTATGCTTTTGTACATATTCACCTGCCTGGTGTGTGACGTACGCTGTGGTAATACACCGCTAAATTATAGGCTTTTACGAATCAATAATGGAAGACGGTAATTACTGAAACGAGATGCTAAGCTTAGAGCATGATGGAAAGTTTTGTTCTAATTGATTTGCGACCATGTCTGTAAAAAAAAAGATTATCACACGGCTGTGATAATTATTAATAATATATGTATTAGGTAAATTAAACTTAAGAAGTACAAAAGCAAATAAGTAATGATTTCTACCAAGAATGATTTTTTTTTTGTTTTTTTTTGACGAAAATAATTTATGAAATGTGAACTTAGTTCATCTCCATCACTTCCATACTTTTCAGGTAACTTAATTATTAATCAGAAAACAATGCGAAAAATCACATCTAGTAGTAAATATGAGCAATTTCACCAATATGTCAATCTGTGTCTGATTTTTCAAAATAATTTATTGAATAAAACTTGAATGTTTAGATTTTCTGAAATCTATGAAACATTTATCGTGTGTGTCCATTTCTCGGTCATTTTACGCAGTATTAAAGTAGAACGTGTAAATGATGAATCGTTGGGTATCGAAATTTGTTACGCAACCCGTTTTAGCGTATAGGATAGGTTTAGGAGGCGGGGTGGTTTGTCTACTCCTACTGCAGAATAAAGTACGCTGAAGTGGGCACCATGTAATTTTTCTCTTGTGAAGGGTTAAATTACAAAACCTGTTTAAGTTAGAACGTTTTAAAATTCATATATATTTTTAATTAGTTCATGATAAATTCAATATAAAATGTAACAACAATTTGTACCTTGGACGAGTGGAATTTAGACGATTTTCAAAATAAGGGGAAACTAAAATAAAAGGAAAAATCATGCCGCCAACTAACCACAAACTTAGAGGATACCAATTCCATTTTGATTTTGTCTGATACTTTGGTACTTCCTATTTTTTTTTTCTAATTGACCGATCTTCTTATGAATCCGTCCGACCGCTTCTTTCCTTCCATACCTCATGTTGCCGTCGAATGCTTAATCCACCTTGCTAATCTCATCCCAGTTAGGTTCCCTTTTATCCTTTATTCTTCTCTTGTTTCCTTCTTGTCTCTTTTCGTTATTTTCTTATTAATTTCCAGCTTTTGCCACTTTAACTCAAAAGAATGGTTTTTCTTATACTTTGACTGTTGCTTGGACCAGAAGGAAAGAAAAAGAGAGCTATTGATATAAAAGTCCGGGTTTTTACACGTTTAGATATCCTCCGTGACTCTAGATTTCCAAACTGTCCGAATTCGTATAATTATCATTTTTGGTCATTAGACCAAAAAAATGTATACATACTGATGTGGACTTTACAAAAATTTAATATTCACTTTAATTCATCACTTTGCACAAATATACATATATATCGTTTCTGAATAAATTGCATTTTTTTGGAACACTTAAAAGTCAATATTTAACAGCGTTTATGCTAGGAAGAAGCATCGTAGTTTTTCTATTCTACCTCATGACTCAACGACTTCCCCGAAAGGACTAATAAGGAGATGATAATGATGAGAATGATGGAATGAAGGATTATCGTTAGAAGCCTGAGTGGACCATTTTCTGAATGGGAAAATCACGCAGCATCAAGAACTCAGGTAAGGAGTTAATGTGGGTATACACACAATTTAGACCAGACTATTTCCTTTGAAATTAGTAACAAGGTTGTATGGAAATTTTAAAATTTTAGTTAAACAGTTCAAACAATTATAAAATGTGATTATAAACCGACCAAACATTCATTCATAATAACGTCCCGAGCAAAAATTTGTTAGGGCATGCCTTAATACCATCAGGGCCAGATCAAACCGTAGAACGGTATACCATATTAGGAAGTTCCGGAAAGGTTCTCATCAGTTCCTAATATCAAATGATCTCTTAGAATTTTTGCAATCGAGCCTCTTGGAACGCTTATTCTATCCCTTGACAAGGCGCGCCTCGTCTGGTTCCGATAATTTTGCCAGAATGCAGCAACATACTATCCAATTTAGAAATATCTAAAAAAATATGTAATGAGGAGTCTGTAAAGCATTTTCGAAAGACATATCATGAGAAATTTCTAGAAAAAGGGAACGTGAAAGCAAAAAAGACATGTGGATGAGATCATTTTGCGAATTCATCCCAGTCACGCAAAGATTTCATGGAACAATCCTTCGACATAGCTTCCAGTAGAACAGTACGAAGAAGGCTTTGCAACTTTGGCTTATTAGCGCAAAAATCTGCAAAAAAAGCCCCACTCTCTTGTCAAATTAGTTCTCTTCCATCTGGTAGAATCAAGTTAAGTTTTAATTCATAAGAAAACATTTTCCCAATATCCATGGAAAGATCGCTTTGGTCTTTCGTCCAGTTAAGGCTTTTCTTTTTTGCATCCCAGAAGAGAGCACAGGTTTTTGCAGGTTTATGCGCCAAACTCACAAGGATCTACTAGGAAAAAATTTTTTTGTAACTAAACTAATTACTTACTTTAAAGAACTTATATAGTATGGCCAAAAATTTAAGTCAAAGTACCTGAATTCATGGAGAACATAAAATCCACTATATCTCGAAAACAAAGCAAAATCGGGCCCATATTCATATAAAATTTTCGAGTATGATTAGGACTGGAGATAGGAATCATATGCTATTTCCACTTAATTGTAAACTAAGGGACATACATGCAGTAGACTCGCGATAATTTTTGGCGGTCCTTCGGACTGGAGATGCCCCCATGCTCAGTAAAATAAAAAAAATGAACGAATGAATGAAGGAACAATAAAATTCCTTTGGATTGAATACCCAGTAATTTATTGTGAACATATGATTTATTAAATGTTTTACACCTATATTCATACAACAAATAAATGTACATGTCAATACACAAAATCATTTCTGCATTTTAATTTACGGATTTATAAAGTCTGTAATTTTCGACTGCTATAACTATATCATAGAAAAAGTAACGATTTTTTGGTACAAATTCGCTCTACTTTTGTATACACAATATATCGGCAGGGGTGGAAAGCGGCCAATCTCCTCTTCCTCCAAATATCCTTCCGTTCAACCTGCACTGCATTATAGGGTCACAAGTGCCTTCTGTCAAATGAATTCCTATAAGAATAAAAAATTAAAAACTTCTTTATTTCAACAAAATATAAAAATTTTCCTATTTCCATACCCCAAATAAGAAAAAAAAAATTTCTAGTTCCCTAATTAAAACCAATAATTTTTCATATTTCCGGCAAGCAAACTGAAACACTTTCCTCAGCCTACCAATTAATTAAATAATAAAAATTAGTCCAAAGTGTGATTTACATTTATTCAGATCATCCCATCTAGCTAATGAATTTGCTCTCGTAAATTTCTCACTGGCCAAACTATTAATGATTTCTCTCC
>QYTT01081680.1:3788-16203 GCA_006980735.1 Dasypogon diadema
TTTTTTAGACCAGTTACCCTTCAGTTAATTGGTCTAAATTGGAAAATTCGAAGAATTGCAATGTAATTCAACGTAGAAAATAAATTTTACAGATTATCCACCATTTAAACAGTTTGGACCAATAATACGAGGTGATTGATAAAAAATGATTAAGTAAACAATAATTAATCAAATTTGCCACTAATAATATCGCTGCAATGAATCTGACCCGAAACGAAAGGAAACATCTTTATCTGAAGTCATTACTTTGCTTGTATGTTTTTTTTCAAATTTTATAGCAAAAGCTTTTCCTGAAATAACAAACATCTTGTAATAAGCGATAACACTTACATATATACGTCTGGAAGCAAACTGATAGACCTCAAAATAAAAAATTATGAAGCAAACATATTTGAACTTCACAATGAAATCCCAAGTCTTGAGAACGCAATTCGAACTAATTGTGGAAAAGGAGTGAGAGTCTAAGTCATGGCTTTGTCCAGAAGTCACGAAATGAGCCTGAGAACTAGGACATCCCGCGACCGCGACAGACATGGAAGGTGGCATACTTTTCAAGTGTACGAGACCTGGGGATACTCAGGTCTATTGAATGCATATTTTGACTATGCATGTGAACATAAGGCGCATGCTTGGCCACGGAGCGAGCTACAACCGAAGGAGAACTCACACGCAAATACAATCAATAAATGAGGGAAATTATCCATTAATCGCCCCCATCCCTGTGTTCTTCAAGTGTCTTATGAAATACTTGAGGAAGAAATCCTAGATTGTACTATTTACCCCAGGAGACTGCGACATGAAATCACTTCGAAGCACTCGTCTTATACAAAAAATCCGATACGTCTCGTAGGGGATCTCTGACCTCTTATGTAATCACAATTTTTTCCATCTATACAAAGTGATTTTCTCACCTCCTTGAACTGCGAAAACTACCAGAAGAGCACTTGCAAGAACTAAGGATTGCATCGCCATTATCCCTCTGTTCTGATGTTTCCCTTGCAGTGAACGTCCTCTAATCGTCCGGGGCTTCTACTCCTTAGTCCAAACTATTAGCACAGATTTATCAACAATTTGCGGTGGTTCTAGGCGATGATAAAGCTAACATTAATTCACAACTATCGATTATCACAAAATACTGTAAAAAAAGCAACTTTGAAAGGCGAGAACAAGACCGGAAGAAGAACACGGTAACGCGACCGATTACTAGCTGCACCACGCTTGTTCTAAGCCGAATTAACGTCCACAACTACGCTCCTTTTGGTACAGATACGCAGCTGCCCTCGCGCTCGCTAATAACCGGAAGTCGACGGTGATTGGATCTTAAGTAGTGAAACGCTTTGTTACGGACGGACGTTAAAGCCCCAACCGTTCTTGAATCGCTTTAATTAACGCTCGCCACCGCCAAATTCTTGCACGCCGAAATTTATGTAAGCGTCGTCAGCGTCGTTTTGGACGTGGTGGATGTCGAGTGGTTCAGTGTAGGGACGACGCCTTATCAAGTGTTGCTGGGCTGATAGAGAGTTAAAACTTATTCTTCGTCGTTCCTGTGATGTAAGATTGAGGTTTTCGGGGCCACTTACGACTTACGAGCCCCACACGATACAAGTTCACCTTTGCATTTTGCTCTTTTAACTAGAGAGCGCCGGCTCGCAGAGCATCGAGCTGTTTACAGTCGGGTGTGAAATTAAGAGGATGAGGTCAATAGGAAGGTAATAAAATCTTAAGAGTGCGATTCGAATCAGGCAAATAATGATTTCGTTGTTTATGGGATGAAATAGGAAATTTTAATGGTTTGCAAGTGAATATTACTTGTCAATAAATGAAATTTGATTTTCATAGATGTAATGGCGTAAATCACTAGGAGATACGCCTATTCCCTGTGTAATCGAACACAAATGTTGCTTTAATGTATTCTAGCTTGATTTTTTTTGTTTTTTTTTTTTGCTTTGCATAAATTGCAAAAATTTAATTAGAATTTAGGAAGTCTAACGCAAGTTGAACGGGGAATAACTGAGCCTGCACTGAAGCTATTTATCTATCTATGAGCAAAGAACTTACGTTTGTGCTATTAAGAAAAATTTTATTGGTTTTTTTCGGACGTTGAAATGGAAAAAGAATGGGCTGATTTCAAAAATAATAATAATAATGTACTATAAAATTGTTTATCCTTATAATTTATTGTCAAAACGAGAGTTCAAGAAGATGTATTCAATGTTCGAGGCGAGGTTGACAATGCGGCGGCGAAAGATGCTAAGGCGTCAGCCGAACTTTTGAAAGTCAGTCCGTAGCACTATTTAAAAATTTGCCAACTCAGTCTTCATCACTGCGGGGATGGATCAGCTCTATGATGCTTCACTGATCCACAAAAGTGAGACTTCCGGCTTCCACACCGGGGAGCACAGGGATGCTTCACTATATGTACGACGTGGTTCCTTCATATGGCAAACAGAGGAGAGCGGAACTAACATTCGTCGATCCCAGACGGAAGGAGGTAATTGACATGATGCTATAGAATAGCAAATTATTGGAAAGACTGGCAACTTGGAAGGTGATGGATAGGGTATCGTTGTATAATTACAGACCCATAGAATTTGTGGTGGAATATGGATCCAGCCGAAGAGGAGAGAGAAGACTTGTAAGGATTCCTCAGCACGGGTGTGACAAACTATACCGAAGTGTTGGAGAGGAATCTGAAGGAGAAGGTGAAAAAGACACCTGAGACCAGTAGAAATGCGGAGAAGTGAATGACACATTTCGGCCTTTCGGGAAGAAAACCTTCTGGTGGAACCTGGACCTGCAGAGCCTGAAGAAAGGGGCCATGACGAACTGGACTGTAAGACGAAGAAGAGAAAACTGAAAGAACTCTTTGACGACAAGAAAGGGAGTCGTGGAAGAATTTCTTCTCTAATATGAAGACAATCTCAGAGGTCAGAAGACTTTAGAAGATAGTCACAAAAAACTTGGGCTTTAAAGTTATTCGAAATAGAACAGGAAAAATAGCGGAAGCATTGGAAGAGACGAATAGGATTCTAATCGAAGTACACTTTCCTGGAAGCCATGGCTGGGAGGAATCTTGGATTGTGCGAAATCGCATGGTCACGAGATTAGACTTGCATGTCGCGGAAAGGATTACGTCTTTGGAGGGAGTAAATGCGACTGGTATGCAACTTCATGCTCTTCGAATCTGCAGACCTGTATGAGATATGACCTGGTCTATACTATAGTGCGGCAAAGAGGTCACAGGTCATGGTCAAATGGCTTAGGAGGCGAATATTTGTCACATGTCTTGCGACAGGCACACTTTGAAAAATTGACGGAATTTGCGGTTCATCAGTTGATGAGACTGGTCGTATAAACAAACATTGAGGAACTCGACCAGAAGAAAACTTCTAAGCATGGAGCAATGAACATTTAGATGGTGGGTTTCTCTGACTACTGATGGGATAGGCTGTCCCACGAACAGCCTATAATAAAAAGAAACGTCGAGATTAGGGAGTTACTTGGGAACACTCCGGCGGAAACCAGTTAAAAAGAATTTTGGCACAGTGATGAAAAAGGCCTCAAAGACGGCGGTCTATTTGTATATCCCTTGAACAATAATTTCATTACTTCATTTGGAAAATTGATTTTTTTTTACAATATTTCGTGATTAGACAAGAATCTCCATGAATTCCGGTATGAAAACTTTATCACAATTTTCTCAAAAATGCACCGAAGAATGTTAGTCACTACAGTTTTATTTTCTAAACAGGTCAATAGCACCTCTTTGCCAGTATTATTGATTACTGTGAGTATTTAGAAATGTCTCACCCAAACAATTTCTATTTGTTCGCATTTCATCGACCAAACGGAGAGGCCGCCAGCCCTAATTAACTTTGCTCACCTTGTAAATCGTGCTCTAATTCTACTATTTGCAGTGTGATATATGCGTGTGAAAAATCACTTGAGGCTGTTGCAGTGTTTTGTTCTTATTTTACATCAAATAAATTCTAACGAGAGATTTCCTTGTTCTGATGAGATGATGGTCCAGCCCGCACAGTCTTTAACAATCAATTTAGAGGCTTTTTGCTTTCTTAATCTTCGTTTGCAGTGGCAAACAAAACTTGACATGACCTAAGCGGTTTCCTTAGGTCGTTGGTTATTGCATGACTGTTCAATTGTTGAGAATATGTAAAAGATTGGAAGTTTGGTTTTGCATGTTCTCATTAAAAAGGAAATGTGTTGCGTTTTATTTTGGTCTTATCTACTCTGGACATAAGAAAGATAAGACAAAAAATTGAAACTGATCTTTTGAAGCGTCATCCGTTTTGTACTATTATTATTTTGTCTTAATCAGTGCCAGTATTTTGGTAGGTTGGGGTTCATCTAAATAATTTTTAATGGGGATTCAGTTTGGAGGTATTACAGATGCAGTAGTTCCCACGTTTAGGGAGACTTATGTGTCTCTGATGGTGTACAGCAAAAGACGTCTTAATTACATTCAGAAATTTTGAATGAATTTGATTAATTGGGATACTAAATTAAATCGTATCATTGTTATACTTTTTTGCATTTAAATTTACATCAATACTCTTTCTGACCACATGGGGAACTGGAGACTAGTAACGCTGTGCAATGTGGACAACGTCTGCAAATTACTAGGGACTATACTTGGCTTAGGAGTTTCTTCCGTGATACATTCGGACTACGGCTTTCGACAATGTCTCCCAAGTCAATTGGGATCCCGGTGGCTGCAGATCATCCCGAGGCTCCATGGAGACTGCTATACTGATTAAGCATCAAGGGCAGGTTTTGTCTCTCATCCCGTTTAATCGGGGTGTCAGACAGGGCTGTCTTTTGTCAGGTATGCCCTGGAATCAGTGTTGGTAAATCTTCGTCGGTAGCTACGGGAATATTCAGTTTACCTCCTCTGGCATGTGTGAGGCCTTTCATGCTGGCGTATGGGGATGACTTGGCTATTTTCGGAACGCGCAACGAAGCTTTTTCGTACGCTCGCGCTGTTCTTATTATTACTAACAATGCAGGCGTTCAAGGGTCAATCTGATTAATAGCCAAGGCCTGTGGTAGGTAGTGCACTCATGCAGACACTCCACTACCCATATAGTAGACTAATACCTACCTGACGTATTTGAAGGTGTATATTGGGCGCAAGGTCAAATCACGTAATTACCAAACGGTTTTGGAGAAGCTCTCCAAGACCTTCTCTTCTTGGCGATCGTGAGTGTTCTCTTCGTCGCTGAAGGGACGAACGGTCGTCGTAAACTACCTGATTACCTCGTTCATCGTGCACCTACTGAAATCGAAGTGGCTTCAGGCTAGCCTATTCATCCGAGTGTTCTGCCAGAGGGACACTGAGATTTCTCGGCTATTGGTGGATTCACTGAGGGTCACAGCGTAGAGAAGCATTGCTACCTGCTCTCTAGATTCAGGCCAGCATTCCACCTCAAGTGGAATGAACTTAGCTACAAACAGTTTGCCGAGGTATTCATCAGCGGAAATTGGGAGTTAGTGGACAAGGTGTTTGGAGGTTTTCGAGGTATAGGGGTACTCTCAGACCGGATTGTAGTCCTCGAAGATGTCATTAAAGCTCACCTCGGCACGAGAGCGATTCCGAAAACTGGAAACCACTGACCCTGGGGTTCGATAAATGGGTGCTAATACTACCTACCCAGTAGGAAATTTTAGCATGAGTGATGGGGGAATAGCTGAATTCTGGCGAGAGAATTTTCCAGAAGGAAGTACTTACAAATGTAAGGTGTGGTAAGCGAGAGAGTAAAGGCTGACTGCAAACATTTTGGAGAGGACACGTGATCGAGCTTGTATACTTTTGTTTTCGTTATCACTACTTGTGGTGCTGAGTGAGTCATTTGCGTTTTCATTTTGACAGCGTGCGGTCGTACTCAAGTAAATAAGTAAAAATTAAGATAATTTAAATAAAAGTAAGCTTGGATAGGTATTGTGTTATTAGAAGTGTTGTACATTATATTGCACTAGTGCTGTGCACTTTGTATGCCGATGTAAATAGCGCCTACTTTTTGAAATATCTCTCCTTTTATTACGCTTTCTTTCTACAAGGAATTTCTGGTAATTACTACTGGGATTACTTTTCACTGCTGAAATCAAGGCAGAGTAAGCCCTTGACCTTACTAGTAGCCTATACAGAATCGATTCAGTATATACCCCAAGTCCTACTGGGTACTCAACAGGCACACACATCGTTCAGCTCACTGATAACACAGACGCATCGAAATGTCTTTTTTTCAAGGTTGCTACAATATATAGATAAGTTTCGTCACGGTTTGCGGTATTTGTAAGGCGAAAAATTTCTATGGAAATTGTAGAATTTTTTAGTAAGGTGTTCCAAAAGAGAAGAACTTGTGATTTTTATTCACGCTTTAGCTTAGAATGTTTCCAACCAAATGCAGTTAGAATTGTGAAAATTCACCATATTACGCATAAGAAATTACAATTTTTATGTATACTCAGTTTTAGCAATTTAACCCTTTTAATGGGGATGTTTCACTACCTTAAAACCTTTTACAGCAACCAAAAAAATCCATGTTGTACGGAATATAAAGGAGAAACTTAATAATTAAGATTCTTTTAAAATTTGCAATATTTGATAGGAACTAGGTGAAGTACTAGTGAATGAATTACATTTAATCAATCCAACTAAGATACTATTTCTAATATTAAAGAAATTGATTCATTCGCCATAGATTAACATTTCTCAGTTACAAGAAGAGAATAAATTAATGAACGTGATTATGTGATACCTGTCATTTACATTGCAATTGTAAAATTTCTGAAACAGCAAAATTTTTGATTTGTATTCGAAACTCCCCATAGGCCAACATTTTTTGTAATAACAATTATCCTCATAGCTCAAAATCTTAAATGAAAGAATTTGTAAATAATAGAAAGTTCACAGCTTTAAACCTTTCCACCTAAACCTGTTATTTACAAATGACTATAGCTAATTTTATAACCTTGTAATGTTGCAATGTAAATAATAGCCTAAGCTTTCAACCTAAACCTGTTATTTACAAATGACTACTATTTTCAAACCGAGTTACAATGGGTTTTAGTACGTTTTAGTACATGTTTTAGAACAATTTCAAAATTAGTACATCTTAAATTGAGGATCTTGTGTTGCCCTCTTTTGAAAATAAGTGGAATTATATGAAAAGCTTTAATGTAATGAAATGTGCTTTTCGCAGGGCTGCTCATGGCTGCATTCGTGAAATATTAAAATATTACGAGTTAAAGCTCGTAAGAAATTGCACTTTGATAATACATAATTAAAAAGAAAGTTGCAGAACTGCGCTGATTTTGTGCTACTTTATTTTAAAATCCATGATTAAGTTCTACAATTCCCTGCCACATTTGCATATTAATTAAGTAAATTCAGTTTCAATCCAAATCAGTCCATATTTAAATAAAAAATAAACACAATTGTTATAAAGTAATTAAAAAAAAATAAATTACTGCGCAATTAAATTGTCTTTTGAGTTGAGTGTAAAATTGTTATCTCAAAAATTTAAGTAAGTTTGATAAAAAAAGAAAACTGTTCAATAACATTGTTTATGTGAAAACGTACTTTGTACAAAAATCTTATCACAAAAGAAACAATTTAATTCTTATCGATCCTCCGGGGCACTCAACAAGAGTTTGTTCTGACTCAGTTCAGTTGAATAATGTTTTGTTAGCAATTGGAAAGATGTTATCAGTCAAGGGTACTATAACAAAAATAAAGATTGATCTGATTTCATGTGTGAGTCATGTTTTTATCGCTTTTCTTTTTATATAATGGGAACATTTACTTAATATTAAATATTTTATTTCTATTTTTACATTTACCAAATATCGATCTACCTAGTAGTTATCAGGATGTCGAAATCACTATAATAGTTTGGGCGGTATTTTAAATACGATGACGTCAGTGGATTCGATTCGAAATCTAATCTTATCAATCTTATTTTATTATATATGCCTACAGTAATAATAGGATCACTTCTCTTATTGTAAAATTAATTAACTAAATTTAAGGGGGTAGGCCACTGCGGAACGTTAGGAAATCTGTTCTCTTCGTTTGCCACCTAATCGAGTGCTCAATTAAAAAATTCTACTATTTGGACATTCTCAGTTTCTTTTCATCTACAGCCTACATTGAAAAAGATATTCCTGACCATCAGGAGTCTGTAAAAAATATGAGAAACTCAATATGGGCCCCATAGTGATAACGTACATCTACTGATCAAAACACTTTTCTGCCCTTCAGAAGACAGTTGGTGTTAATGGTAAAGATCTCAAGCTTTGAATAAGGACTAAACCCACAAAACCACGAAGCTCCAGTAATATTAATACAGCCATAAAACCGATCTATGAAAATGGGTACTCACAATCAAAGGATTTGTGGACTCGTATGGCAAATAGGGACCTTTTTTTAATGGCAAAGTAGTCATATAAAGAACAATTTTCATTGGAGTGTATCTACTTAATGAAGGCTACAACAGTATCATGTAAATTATGTGTAAATTAATAGTGAGAGTAGAATTTAGGTGACAAAATTAATGCAAAGCAATAGATGCACTTAGGATCTCTAACGCCAATGCTAGGACCTCTTATGCTTCTGAAAAGGGAAGTATTGTTTTCCGAGAGATCAGGCTGGAGGTTTAACAAGCTGCAACAGTAGAGCGAGGTCTGTTTTATGCATCAGATATAGAATTAAATCTGTGACTGATCATAAAATGGTTTTAAAAATTTTTAATAGCTTTTTCTTGAAATGATTTTCTTTTGGTTGATGGGAAGTACTAGCAGTTTAAAAATTGAGCTGTTGACTCTTGATCCAGAGTGAATGTTTTTATGCTATTCATTTATTTGAAAGATTAATGATTTTTATTAAAATATATGTCAAGGATCTTCGAAAATGGCATTGATGATAGAATCGAAGTGATTGCGATTTATTTATATAAAGTTAGAGGAATTTCTACCTCTTTGTTTTCTCTGTTCAGGAATGAGCTGAATATGGATGAGTTTACAAATTAATGGAAAAGGCGCCTTAAATCATTCCAAAAAAGAAGTACAACACTTAAGCAGTAGAACTTTTTTGCTTCCTTTTACCACTGTAATTTCAGTCTGTGATCGAGCTCTCAATGCAACCTGAAACACTTTACATTTTACTTGAATGTTCTCTTCGAGTTACTAAGTCCCGACAGCAGACAAAACTGCATTAATTTGCATGTGTTGCGAAAATATTTATCTACACCAATTATAGTTATACCATCAGATCTAAACCGCATATTAGCGACTATATCGCCCGGTGACGTTGGCTTAACACCAATTTGTTTGCCAACACACTTTGAACAGTATTTAAGCGAGTTCTATTAGCAAGCTGCGAACAATTTACATTTTTATCACCATGTTGGCCACGACCACGTGATAATTTCATTATAATTCCACTGAACCAGGTTTTAACTGCATATAGCGACTGGCCGGCATCACTATCCGGTTTTTGTGGATTGATACGAGTTCAGGCAAGTGAATGAGTTTTTCGTATTCCCATCAAATCGAATGCGTGACTGAAGAGATTTGGATTTTTGATGAAAATAAACAAGGGATAATCTGCTGAAATCTAGATCTTACCTGTCCGTACTAGCATGGGGTAGTATGACTGGCTCTCTATCAGGCGGACTATTTTGAATTATCTCATGTTTTCGTACTGAGACAAGTGTTTGAATTTGTTTAAATATTAATGAATGATTTCATTGAATTGCTCGGTAACCTACAGCTACATGTCAACAATAACCTTAAGAGTAAGGTGAATAAGTAATGTTGATAAATAGTTAAATTTAAATATGCACCAGAGCTTAATGCACAGTTTTTATAGTTAAATACATACAATATTATTGATAATTTTTCTTATAAAGGTACAAAAACAAGGTCATATTAGAGGACAAAATGGATACGGAATAAAATTTTAGTATTGAGCAAAAAATATAATACATCGGGCGATTCAAATAAAAATCGCTTGCACTATACTGTGATTTCCCCCGCACTGGTAAGAGAAATGTCTTTTTATACACCCCCATGCAATTAGATATACATCTACATCTTATCATCTCTAATACAAACACCTCATAAATGTTAAAGACGACGTTTTATTGGACAGCTAACATTTGTATGTATTCATAAAACGTTTTACTCCCTGCATTCACTTCTATCCTGCACGAACTATGACGGCACGGTTTGTTATACCCTCATCTTATATGTATAATAAACTGAGGAATAGGAAAGTATTTTAAAAACCTTTTATCTGAATCATCGAGTGTATTGTATTTTTTGCTCAATACTAAAATTTGATTCCGTATCTCTTTTATTCTCGAACTCTCATTTAAAAAGTCCATACTTGAGATGAATACATGAAAATTGGTATTTTTAAAGAAATATACTTACCTACTTTAAATTAATATTTTTGACGTGTTGAAAAAATCATGTAAAAGGTACTGTTTTTATTTATTATTGTGAAAACATCACACATGGTATTATAGGAAAAATAAATGGTTCTTTTTTCGTTCCATTATAAATAAAACGAAAAAGTATTGTTGAAGATGAATTCTACGAAAATGGAGTGACTTCAATATATTGAAGAAAATGTCTACAACTCATACTAAAAATACAAAGAAAATTCTAGATAGGAAATATATTGATAAAGTATTAAAGAAATCTTTAGTACAAAAAATACACCAATTAAGTGCTTAAAAATTTATTACAGATACAAAACAATACAGAATAATGATAAATAGTCTTCGAGCTCAGAAAATTATTTAGATCAATCAGCAGGCTTCACATTCATATATATATATATATATTCTTTCGGCAATATGGGCCTCTGATAATTTAGGCAGCTCGACATGTATCCTTCGGTCACGTCTTCATCCTTCCCTACCTACAGCTTACCTGCCTTAGCATATAAAAATTCCAGCATGTTGTTGTTTAAAACCGGCACATTTCTACTGTTATCCGGTAACATTCTTAAAGCTTCTACAGGGTTAAATGGCTAAACCCTAGCCTTCTTTAATCCTGCTATAGCATTTGCTGACCAATTACTGTAGAGGCGCTTGAGCATTAAAGGAAATTGCTCCTTTGTCAGCGTCCCTTGTCTTTCGCTTTCAATGCTCCAATTTTCTAATATTTTCCGTCAATATACTTTCACGGATTTAAAATATGCAACTTCCTCTTCACATTTTCTCATAACCATTCTGCGCTTTTCCTACTATGTATATATGGAGGTAGCAGACTTCTTGCAACAGAAATGCAGAATTCCATTAAACATTTTATACGCCTCGCTCCTCTCACCGACACTTTTCTAGTCTCAGGATTATTCGTAAGATTTGTCTCGTCAAAATTGAGTGTCCTTTCTGGAGGAACCCTTTATGTAGGGGCTGCATATTTAAAGAAAAAAAAATTGGACCTCTTTTTTGGAAAGTCGCGCACGACACCTTCTGGTGTTGGAAGTCACACACAGGAGATAATACGCCCATCTGTACTTGCGAAGTCACTGGGTGGTTGTTCAATAAAACTTCATAGAAAAAGGTTTCACAAGGCTCTTATCAGATATTTCTGATTAACGGTAGCGTAGGAACAGTAATTTTTTCCCTGAGGTTAAGTTCCAATTGAACAGGACGATGAAGCAATGGTGAGATGCATGGATCAGACTAGGTGAATGGAATGTGTAAAAAAATCCTCGGAGTTGATGGGATTGAAGGATATATAGAAATCGAAGGAAATGAAAATGCCGACATCTTAGCAAAACAGAGGGCGGCTATAGAGTCCCAAAGCATAGAACCATATGCTGCCATTGGGACGGACATGGAGAAGGACCTAATAGAGAAATGATTCATAATGATGGATGGGAAAATTCTAAGCATGCAGCAAGTAACACTCAGATGGTTAGTTTTTTTGACTATTGGATACGGGAACTTTGGACATCATCTCAAAAGGATGGGGATTCTGGAGGATGGTACATGCAAATTGTGGTATTAGAATAGTGGGGCGGCGGAGCAGATCGTATGCACGTGACGAGAATTTAGGTTTACACATAGAATAATACTAAGCGATCACGGGAGAAAAAATAAACCGCGAATTTTTTTCAATTTACTCCAAAAAATAAGTGACAAAGAACAAGTGCTTTCCATCCAGTTGCAGTGGATCCCAACGATTTCCATCTATTTCCGAACTTAAAGAACCGGTAGGAGTCTATATTAAAAAATAAAATTATTCTTTGAACAAAAAAATGTTTTCTTTTTAAAGCTACAAACTTTTCGAACGACGCTCGCAATTAGATCTGTTGTGTTGTGATGATAACATTGTTGTTGTTCTTGTTTTTATGGGAATATAAAGGCTAAGCACCACT